>JAHXMU010000050.1:161019-173092 GCA_019455685.1 Philornis downsi | reverse complement strand
TTTTTTTGTCTCAGGTATGAAGTGGTGCATTCGTGTCTCATCCATGGTTATAAATCGAAGCTAAAATACGGTTTTATTTCGGTGAAACATCGCTAAATACCCTACTGAATAACCATCACGACGCTGTTTTTGCCCTATTAAAAGCAAGCGCGGCACCCGTCTTGTGCACAGCTTTCTCGTCTTTAAATCTTCGGTCAATATAGGATGGCTAGAACTTTTTGAAATTCCTCTTATAAGCTCAGGCACCTTCAGCCGACAATCATTAGATGTAGATTTTCTTAATCGTATCTGGCTTGGACATCTCAATTTGTCGACCACTACGGTGTTCGCCCTGACATCTCGTACTGCCTCATTTAAACTCTGCTAACCA
Organism: Philornis downsi; assembly: GCA_019455685.1. NCBI lineage: Eukaryota > Metazoa > Arthropoda > Insecta > Diptera > Muscidae > Philornis > Philornis downsi. Next base: position 172,722 of record JAHXMU010000050.1, on the reverse strand, counting down.
ATATTTTACAGTCGTAAACGAAAGGAGCAGGCTCCCGCATAGTAGAATCTGGATGGGCTTCAGTATTTTTTGGAATGAGACCTTTTAAATGGAATTACATAACAGTGATCAGTTTTCCCTAAGTTTACAAATTCACTGAGATTGTTTACATTTGATGGTTCAAATAAAAATACTGAACAACTTGGCTCTTTGAAATTTAAAACATATGTTTTATAAAGTTGCCATTTTTCACTAAATAATTTTTTTCAAACTGCTGGCATTATCTATACGTCTGGTCGGCTAGTTTTGGGACCGCCCCCGTATCATGCTGCGATTGTGGTTTGGCTTAAGATGCATGTGCCACATTGCATTTCCCTGGCTCTCCAAGTCTTTTCTGCCCAGCAAATTTTGATTTTGAACAAATTTAATGTGAAATCGATAGTGTTAGGACGATTTCCACATTTAAGACTGCCGCACTTTTCCAACGGGACTGTATTCGGTAAAAGGGGAAATTATCAAACAAATGTAAAGGTATTTGCTTCCGAACGCAAATTTTTTTTATAATTGCAACGTATTGAAGTCTTTTCTGCCCCGCAAATTTTGATTTTTAACAAATTTAATGTGAAATCCACAGTGTTGGAAACTATTTCCACATTTAAGACTGCCGCACTTTTCTAACGGGACTGTATTCGATAAAAGGGGAAATTATCAAACAAATCTAAAGGTATTTGCTTGCGAACGCAAATTTTTTTTATAATTGCAACGTGTTGAAGTCTTTTCTGCCCCGCAAATTTTGATTTTTAACAAATTTAATGTGAAATCCACAGTGTTGGAAACGATTTCCACATTTAAGACTGCCATACTTTTCTAACAGGACTATATTCGGTAAAAGGGGAAAATTATCAAACAAATCTAAAGGTATTTGCTTGCGAACGCAATTTTTTATCTTATAATTGCAACATATTGAAATTTTTAAACAAAATTTGAATGTGAAGTGGAAAAAAGAATGGTGCATCCCAGTCTTAATATTCATCAGTTTTAATTCAAACATCCCATCCCACGCCTGTTTTATACGAAATTGGCAATCGTTCACTTGGTTCGCGACGTCTTAAGGAACTTGCGTCATTTCCAAATGTGGACTTAATTTGAAAACGCCATAATCGCCGTCAATGCTTGTAGTAAATACGGCTTTTGCTCTCATACTGCCTGATGCATGCAGTTTTTATGTTGCGCACTCATCCAACTACAACAACTACAAAAAAAGACGGACAGCAACACAAAATATTCACCATCGTCAAAAACACTTCGTATCTCCACGAAACTAAATGTAAATAACGATAAAAAGAATGAATCGCGAAGGAAGAACAACAAAGAAATACACGCGAGAAAAGCTTTAATAAACATTCAAAAAGCCGGCCGGCCGGCTTTTTGCCGGCTTACGACGTTGCAAAACAAAAAGCCGAATACAAAAAAGAAGGAACGAATCACTGACGAACTCAACGTCAGCAGGACAGACAAACACTTTGTCGAGTGTGTGTGTATGTGTGTAGCATGTAGTGGCCGATATTTCTGTAGCTGCTGCTGTTGCTGGTGGCTTTAGAAGTTTACTGCGAATTGCTGCCGCTGCAGCAATTGAGTGATGGTTGTTGCTTTTACTGGTGCAGTTGCCTTTTGCTTGATTATTTCGGTAACCGCCAAATAATACATATGATTGCTGTGCATTTACCAACAACTAATGAGTTGCGAAAGGGGTTTCTATTGGGGACGGTGGATATTTTAATTCTGTTCGTAATAAAGCAGATTAATAGGAATAATGTGACCGATACTCTTTGAGTTCAATCCGTGTGGAATTCATGGATGTTGTGCCCTCGAAAACGGATCTGGTTTCCAAAATTGTCAAGATTGTAAAAAAATTTTGGTTGAAATTGCCGCTAAATTTAAGTTAATTTGAAACAGTAACTTTGATACTTTTTGACAAGAAATTCATTTGAAATACGACATATTTCACAATACCTAATAAAGTGCTTACTTACCTAGAGGGCCACACGGATATGAATCGATTCATTTATCGAATATAAGCCGAACACAACAAAAATTTTTCCGCTCTCCGACCTTTTTCATTTCCAATCCGCCGCACCAATATCTGATAAGATCTTAAAAGCTCAAAAACTTGTTCTTCTGCGCCACTGTAGTGACTTTTTGTACTAAATTTTTGCATAATACGTGCCAACCAATTCAATCGCTGTATTTTGATGCGCTTGATCAAGTCGATGTGTGTATGCAGTTCATATAGCCCATGGTTTGTACTATGGTGGCGCTGTCCGTTAACCGCATCTCTTGCGGACCATGCATCTCTCGAAAACTTTCAGAGCCTATTCATGTACTTATGTCATTATAAAGGGTTCCGTGACCTATAGCAGAACCGGTTCAACTAGTGCTGTAGGTTAATTTTTATTCGCCGAGAGAGGGTTTTATCATTAATAGCTTGCTTAGCTCATAATAACGACCGATCGCGAGCCGTATTATTATGCTGACCTTCATGTAGACATTATTTCGTTGACTTCGCAGTTTGGATAGTTAAAATCTACCAAAATTTCAAAGTTAGTGCAGTAAACATTCACGAAACTCCCAGTACAATTGGACTCTTTGTTCGTCGAAAAGGAAAAACTTAATTTTGTTCTTGCTTAAAGCTAAACACTCCTTTCCTGACTAGCTGCAGTAACATTTCGTAATTTTTTACTATTGACGTTAGTACCATCAACGTGCAAATGTAGTTTTGCCCATGCTTACAGCTATACACAATTTTTTGACTTATTCTTAATATTTGAGAAGGCTGAACTAACATCTAGCAATTTTCGACTCTTGATGTCAATACCATCGGCGTACGCAAGAGCATGTGGTTTTGTGTTATAGATTATGCCAGTCGTGATCACTGCCTTGACTCTTCAAAGTTAAAGCAGTAAACGTTCACGAAACTCCCAATGCGATTGGAGTCTTTTTTGTCGCAACGAAATGACTTACTTCTGTTCCTGCTTACAGCTAAACACATCTTTCTTGACTCATTCTTAGTGGTTGAGAAGGTTGCAGTAACATCTCGAAATATTCGGCTATTAATGTCAGTACCATCAACGTACGCAAGTAGCATGTGGTTTTTCTTAAAGACTGTGCCAATCGCAATTACTGCCTAGATAGATATGAAACTAACCAACACTTTAAAGTTAAAGCAGTAAATGTTCACAATTGGATTGGGGTCTCTGTTTGTAGCAACGAAATAACTTAGTTTTGCTTTTTTTCCGGCATACAGGTAAACATTACTTTTTTGACTCCTTTTTAATGTTTGAGAAGGTTGCAGTAACATATCGCAATTTTCGGCTATTGATGCCAGTACGATTAGCGTTCGCAAGCAGTGTGTGGTTTTTCTTAAAGACTGTGCCAACGAAATAACTTAGTTTTGTCCCTGCTTATAGGTAAACATTACTTTTTTGTCTCCTTTTTAATGTTTGAGAAGGTTGCAGTAACATTTCGTAATTTTCGGCTATTGATGTCAGTACGATTAGCGTTCGCAAGCAGTGTGTGGTTTTTTTAAAGGCTGTGGCAATCGTGTCCGCTGACTGTGAACACTGATGACTTTGTATCGATCAGTGTCGCCGTGCAAAGACTTACCAGTTTCGCAGGATTGCATATTTAAGTTATTTACGCCATATTAAGCTGTGGAAAGCAGCTTGAAGTTGGTATAAATGTGGCTCTGTTTTTTTCCAGGATTTGCCGTAGTGTCAGTATCAGGTTATAAGTCGATTTACAAGGTATAAAACCACACTGTCAAAGTCCATCCATGCCAGACGGAACATGTTTCATGCTATGCACTTGAAAAAAAACTTGTTAGCGATAGGTAAAAGTCACGATGGTTGGCATACATATTCAGAAGTTGAAGCATTTTCATTATCAAATCACTGCCACTCGCGTGGAATCGTTCAGCAGGCAGGCCATTGGCATTTGCTGCTTTATTTTCTTAAGGCCCAGTATGGAAATACCGGAAATGCCGACTTCCGGAACTGATCATGTATAAAAATATCCTGTCCATATTTTCTCAAATAAACTCAACATCGCTGAGAAATTGTTTTTTTTTTTTCATCAAAGCAATTGAAACTATTTTTCTTAAAATATTTCCAAACAAATCAATTCAGATAGGATCCACTGAAGACCACACCTTTAATTAAAGCAACTACCAAATTAATTTATTCATTCGTTCATTCTATCAATTACCGGGTAGCCAATTTTGTTGCCTGTGTTTCTCAAGAATACCCAATTTGAGTTAAGGATATCTTTATGATGAAATCCGGTTTCCTTGGCGGAGTTGAAACTAATGCTAAGGAGAGCTAAGTTAGAAGAAGAGCTGTTATGTAAACTACGTTTTTCGAGTTGATGCTACTGCTATCATTAGAATAGAATATCATGTTGAAATATTTTGAAATTTCTTTTACATAGGAAATTTGTCTCAATTGGAATTCTTGTGCTAATTGAAAACACACAGACAACACTGATAGACAAGGATTATCATGGGACAACAGATTCTTTGCTTCAATATTTGTAGATTTGGTTAAGAATCGATAAGAAAATTTTTTCTCTTTAATTTTTATATTTGCCCACTTAGATATTATCGTGATTATATATCTCCTGATAGAATCCAATGATGTTTATCTACATTTATCTGAATCGAATTTTTATATTGATTTTAATATCGAACAACTTATTGGAAACAACTTTTGCATTAATAACATCCACAGAGACGGTAATGCAAACCAAAACAAAGTCGGAACAAACATTCTATTTAGTCGATAAATGGATGGACAGACAGATGAGCAGTGGCTGACCGATTGCCTGACTGGCTGAGGGTCTGCCTGGTTAGTTGCTTTGCCGCTCGATGGTTTGTTCGAATGTTTTGTTTGCCTTGGTTGGTTGTGTGTTCGCTTCAATGATGTTGACTCACAGGTTTGTTGAACTTGTACAAGGTTTGTTATGGCTGGCGTTGTGTTCTCGGATGCTCTCTGCGACGGGCCTGTTTACGTTGCATTTGTGTGCCATGCACGAAAAACGAAAGAGTACATTTTGGTACTATTTTGTCATGCTTCCCGTAACTCCCAATGCAAGTACTTTAGTACTTTTTTTCTGCACAAATGTACCACATTGGATTCCATATAGATATATGATCGACACAAGTTGCTATGTATTTGATCGATGAATCAGATCTTAAGCAAACCATCGAACTTCTCATACTGTGGCATTTAAATCATTTGATTATTCGATAAATTGCAGAAGATATAGTTCGGCTTTAAATACGCAACTATCGTTGTAAGACACAAATGTCCAGACTGTCGCTTTTTGATTTGATATTTTTGGCAACTTGTATGAAAGAAGACCAGTTTTTGTACAACCAATTTTGGACATTTAATGTCCAGCGGCTAGAATACGCGCCATATGATCGTGAGTTCGAGCACCGTTACAACCATCAAATACTGGATTCGATGTGTCTGACAAAAAAGTAGTCGAGTAATCGATAAGTCTATTAAAATCCTTCCAAAGTAACGCTCGGAATTGCCGTTAGGCAGTGGGCACCGTTCAGTGAGCCTAAAAATTGAACGCGTGTAAGGTGTAAATATGAGGTTTTTCATATCTCATTACGAGTTGCTGGGAAATCTGTTTAGGGTATGTATAAGCAGTTGATTCGACACAGTTCGCATTTATGCATGCTTTATTGTCGGGAATGCAGATTTCTGTAATTTCCTATCAGAACAGAAGGATTCAAACTTTCGTCTATACTAATATAAATATATGGCTAAGAACCCGTTGTATGCGAGTTGTCTAGAAGATGCCGTTGAGATCAAATTACCTTAAACTCTTGTGAAATACTATTTTAGACATCAACGCAAAATGCAATAAATTTCCTACGAAATTTGTTGTATTCAGACCGCAATTGTAGACTTCACATCTCATTTGTATGAAGCTATATCAAAACACGTTTTGATATGGACTATTTTCAAAAGGATTCGCTCCGAATTCGATCAGGTTATACGTGTTAGATATAATCGAATTTGGTGAACATTGTGGGACTTAATAACTGCGAAAAAAGAATTAATGATCCCTTCATATGGCTGCTATATTAATATTCAGGCAGGTATGGTGCATTTTCTGCAAGTATCATTAGCCCATACAAACTACGAGCATGTGTTTGAATATGATAAAATTTTATTAAATATTGTAATTTATGGAAGCAGAATTATTGCCTGGTCCGAAAAAAAACAACATTTGCTGAGAAAGCAACAGCGTATCTTTGGGAAGAAATTAAACTAAACTTGCCGACTCCAATTACATGTGGTCTATATGAAAACATAGACGCAAAATTAGGGTGCATTATAACCCTATATCCATCATTTCCAATAGGTCTTTCTCTTGCTCTATTCAAATATATGTACCAGCTTTTGTTGAAGTTGATTCAATATTGCGACCTGAAGATTATTTCAAGTAAATATGAACTGACAAGCTGCTTGATCAAGAGACGCGGAGGTGCACATCGCTAAAATGAATCAGAAAGAGATTGTATTGGTTAGTTTTTGGGGTCTTATTCCAACGTTTGGTGTAGGATTTAATTAATTAACCACCTACTATGTATTATTTTCGCGTATGATTAATGTAAATTTCAGTGAAATCTATTAATATTGATCATACGCCAGTGGGAAAAGCCTTTGGAGATTTTCAGTGAAATTGATTAGTATTGATCATACGTTAGTAAAAAAAGTCTTTGCAACTAAAAGTGTTTTCAAGTGTGAAGTATTTTGCGAATAACAAAATATATCTAAACTCTATTTTTATTTATTTTTTTTCAAAACAACTTTTCTGGGTATACGAGAACTAACACAATATTTATAGTCGAAAAACTTTTGAGCGAATTAAAAAAAAAAAAAACACACACACACACATCTCGAACTTTTCTGAATATACGAGAACTAACAAAATATTTCTAGTTGAAAACTTTTGAGTCTACGATGTGAATTCAAAAAAAGTACACAATACATATCGAACACTATCACCAGCCACTGATCTGTAATTGAATTTGGAATGGTTTTGGCCATATTTAGACTAAAGTTGGCTCTAGTTTACGTCTATGCGCAAAGTTCAGAGAAAGACCTACCTTTACTCATTTTGGCTGTAATGTTTCTAGCGTGTTACGCGTGTTACGGAACTAAAATCTGAATGCCATATTTTTATGATTATAGACCTTAGAATTTCCGAAACAACTTCAGTTTTTCCTAAAATAACTCCTCTGAAATTGAACTAAAATGCTATCATTAACCTATAAGCTAACTACTTTGAAGCCGGTGATTTTAAAGATTATGAATCGATTTGCAATCTTCTAAGTGGGAGAAATAAAAAGCTTACTGATGCGGTTGATGTTCTTTACGTTTCTAAACATTTTTAAATTAAATTTTTTACAATCTGCATCTCTGACAATTAATATATTTTCTTGCTAATAACTGGAACCTTTGTGATGGATTAGAGCTTGTCTGAAAAATAAATAAAGGAAATAATCATTAAAATTATGGATTTAACTAAAATAGTTTTGTTCGAGAAATATATTAAACATTGCTTCGCCACGGAGACCCCAGGCAGATGGATCGGTCGATACTACAGTGCAAGGAAGCAGTACCCTTAACGGTGGGAGATGGGAACAACTCCAAACCCCTTCCGTTCGGCGACGGTGAACGGCAACCATGACATGTCCTATATCTACAGGAAAATTTAATGCTTGTCCGTACCCCACGGGAGATCAAAAAGATACAGATGACAGGGCATGAATCCGAGACCTGTCCGTGTATATCCCTCTCACCCCCGGTACCAGACAAAGCCTCTGGTCAAACTCTGTAGCTAATTTACTCCCAGTTTCAACCTCTTGCGGTCCAGAGACTGATGTCCCTGCACACGAGCACACAGCTGCCAACAATCAAGCTGAACGGGATTGTGGGATCAGCATGATCCGAACAGTCTCGTAGCCGCTCAACCCACAGGTCAGACTGCCTTGAAAAGGTAGCTCTCCGCCGAGCAAACGCTCTGAAAGCAAACACTCTTGCTCTAGCCAAACACCCTGAGTAGAGAGCATATTGCTGACTATCCAGTCATCCTCCAAAAATGAAGTGCCGGAAGCAATTTTTTGGGTAGGAAATATCATCATTTCATATAACTGCCGCCAATTTATATCATTTTATGAATTTGTTCGTATGTTAGACAATTCTACCTTAAAAGTGAAGCTTAATGTAAGCCGTAGTAACGGCTTTACTTTAGAACTGCTCAGCAATTGCGACAACTTCATGGTTCGCTTTTTATCCAAGCATTTTTACTCTAATTGCATCGTTTGAACATACCTAATGTCTTGCTCCTTTATTTTTATACGATTCCATTGGCAATTCCTCGCGAACTTGATTCACTTGGTGTTGTCGCCAGTCACATCGCGTGCATTCTTTGCAACGTTTATGCCATTTTCAATGCTCTGGCATTGCGGGTTGAGTTTTGTTTATATTTTGATTTAGTATTGTTTTGGTATTCAGCATTTTAACCGCCTTTTTCGTTCCTCATCATCATTCCTTTGTTGTGTTTGTTCTCTTTTCTTGAGTGGTTTGCCTTGTTCTTCTTCCCCCTTTGATTTGTTTTGCTTGAATTCATTGTTTACATAGCGCTCCGTGAGTGGTGGTCGATCGGTCGGTCGATTGTGAGCGGCGTGATCTGGCAGTGAGGCAGAGGAATGGTCAGACAGCAGGACAGACACTGAGATTCCCTCAGTGATCTTGAACATGCAATTTGTATGTTTCCATGGCTCACATTATTGTTGGATTTATGTGGCAACAATCCAAAGTCTGTTTGATTGTTACAGAGCGTTATGGAACAATAATTGTCTTCCTATTTATAACAATACGAGATTAATTATTGCAAAAAGGGGTCTGGTATCTGTCTGAAATGCAGACATTCAACCAAACCATATGTGAGATCAATGACCATAATAGAAATAATTCCGGTTTAAGTAGACAGACAGTCCAATGGATGCAAGGGGTGAACTGAGGAGAGATTGTATTCTTTATGGCCACATAATCAATTTGCACTTAATTTTGAAAATGTTGAAAGTATAAATGTCAAATATAATAATCTTATTATTGCAGCAAAATAGATTGCATTAATTAAACTAACAGCTTTATTTGAAAACTTGTGATCGCTATATCAAGAATTGCATAAGGAAATTTTATTTCACTTATAATACAGCTAAAACAGGGCCTTCTATATGCCCATCATAAAGGGTGAAACCGAAAAAGTGTTTTAAATGATACCATGGCTTTCCAAAGCGTTTTAAATTTAACGAAATCCGGTTTGGCGTTGTGTTAAGTCGCCTATTTCCGTATTGGATACCAATTTGTCAATTTGCATCTGTTCGATGAGAGAATGTCGTTGTTTCAAAAGCTTATCTTTTTATTTTTAAAAGAATAATAATTTTTCTACCCCAGTTCCTGTACTTATTGACCGTTGTATTAATGTCAAAGAACATCTGGACTTACATTAATGAAACGGTGAGGCGGTAGTAGAAAGAACATCGTCCAAAAATGTCCTTCATCATTCAGTTTGTTGACGAGGTAATAACTTTTGGTAAATGAGGCTATAAAGAATTATATATAAAAAGTATTCAAATACCACAATAGTACAAAACCTGTACAACGTTTCACTTTCGAGTGATTAAATCTGATATAGTTTTGATTTTCGATATGTGGCAATTTTATTTTTGCTCTGCCCTAAATTTTCAATATCGATACTGTATGTATACCATTAGAGTGTTCACAATGAATTTCGGCACAATATTTTGCCACTCTATCTGCCGGACGACTTCCTAAAAGGAAGTCAACCTAAAAAGTATGGTTGACGCAACCTTAGGTCAACCTGATAAAGTTAACCTTTGCTCCAATGAGGTTAAAGGCACGAAAAATAGCTATTTTTGACAAAACAATTCAGTCTCTTTTCTCTTAAATTGTGAACATTTCATTCTTATTTCACTCCATAGGAAATGTTGTAGACGAAGTTTGATTTCATTCACTTTTCTTTGCTAAAACTAATATACTTAGTGCTACTAGTGAAGAAGGTTGGGTTAGGTTAGGTCAGTATGACAGTCTGAATAGACAGACTCACATAGACTGTATAGTCCATAGCGATACCACGGAAACTAGTGATGTGGATGCCCCTACCTTCCCCCTTCGAACCATCCTAAGCACCTCAAAAAGCTCTTAAGTCGGACAATATCTACGAGTATATCGTCCAGATCTCCTAGGTCCCTGAAGAAATAAGAGCCCAGTGTGGCTCACCGCCCGTTCGGCAGGGCGGGGCAATTGCAGAGAAGGTGTTCTATGGACTCCTCCTTCTCTTCATCTTTACAGCTTCTGCAGAAGTCACCAGTCGCAACCTCTCATTGCACGTCTTCCAATCAGACAGTGTCCCGTCATTGCGGATACAAGGAATGAAACGTCGGGTTTTAATAGCGACAGCAGTGTGTGTGTGAAAGCTTCAAATGTAGGCGAGGTCACATCTCTCTGTATTGATTACAGCCTCCGACAGACGCCCAGTTGTGATGAATATTTGATTCTTTGGATGCACTCTTTTTGCTGGGTTATTATATCGTCTCGATATAACAACGATATCGTTCAATTTAGATCTACTAATTAATAAAAATTTTTATAAAAATAATGAATTTGCGGTTTCTAAGGAACATAAAAAATAAAAAAAAAATGGAAGTGATTTAAAAAAATATCATTTTCATCACTTCTAATACCGCCTTCAAATCTAAACAAACTCGGTAGTTTTTATTAAATTGAATTACATTTAAATACTGTTAATTTGTTTGGATTCGATGGTCACATAATCACATTTGATAGAAACACTGTTTAATGGTCTAACTTCGGTGTAAAAACTCTGACCCAAAAACCAAATTTCTTTGTGCAAATGAAAATTGCACCAAAATGACTGCTTTTTTAGTGCCATAATAACTTTCAAGAAAATGTAAAGAAGATACGCCTTAAAAAAACGCTTCCTTCCTATGACAAGTCGATGTTAAATTCATTGATATGATTTCGTAAATTGTCACCACTTTGCTCCAAAAATTGCGAAGAATTTCAGCTTCAGCGGATGCACTTTTTTTAGTGGGTATATTACAGTTTCTAAGTGAATATTCCATTCTCTTCGTTTAGCTTGTTGGTTTCGCAACTTTCAAAAAAAAAAAAAAAAAAAAAAAAGGAAAAAATGTATCCCATTATTAATGAATTAGTTATCATTAAAAAGCTAATGCACCAGACACGGCTCTCAAAACAGTTGAAGGACCTTTGGGCCACTGAACCCAACTTTTTGGTTACTCAAAATAAATGAGATAATTTCACTTTGACATTTTGATACGTTTTCCCCCTCCAAATTCTGAATGAAATTCACGTCAAAATGCCCCAAACTTTGCAAACAGTATCATTAGTAACAGAAAGAATTAAAGAAAAGAGAAACAAGAATATAAAATAACGATCAGTGGAGGATCAGCGAGGAACAACTCATTATGTCTCCTGGGGTAGACGGAGCTGACGTTGATTGTACTCTACATTAAATTTTGTTGACTAAATTTTGTTGGGGTTTCAGAGTACGGAAATTATGCCCGAACGATAT
>JAHXMU010000050.1:76349-161009 GCA_019455685.1 Philornis downsi | reverse complement strand
CGTGACGTTTTGGCCCCGCGCATTTTCGAAGAAAAAAGGACCAATTATTCCTCTGCCAGAGATTGCTGCCCATACTGTCACTTTAGGACTATGCAATGGTTTCTGGTGTTTGATTTTGGGATCTTCACTGTTCCAGTAATGACAATTTTGACGGTTTACGAACCCATTCATAAGGAAATGAGCCTCGGCAGAGAAAAGGATATTGTCAAAATTGGAAAACCGATTAAGTATTTCATTAGCAAATGCGAGCCTTATTATGAAGTCAGACTCTTTCAATTCTTGTGTTAATTGCTGCTTATATGGATGCAGTTTAAGATCCAACGTTAAAATTCGTTGCAAACTTCGTCGCAATAATTGTAAGACAGACGATCTCTTGCGAGTCGACATTTGTGGATTTCTTCGTACTGACTCCATAACTCTCTCAACATTGTCTTCGGTCCTAGATGTTCTTAGGCGGCCATTTGCTTGTGGTTTCAATGTTGAACCGGTCTCTTCAAAACGCTTCACCCATATTTTAATTAAATTAGCACTCGGAGCTTCACTAATTCGCCGTAGTCCATATTCAGCACAATATAGTCGCCTAGTAGCAATATATGAACGAGAGTTCTCGTAAAATGCGCGCACGCAAAATGCGCGACGCTTCCCGTCGAAGTGATTCATAGCGACTAAAACTCCATGAGCCCGCCAACCCAACGATGTAGGCCAAATGCGGCTTTTTTTCCATATTTCCGCCACCTAAAACGCTGCAATAAATTGGCATAATATTCGCCGTTGATGGATTTTTCCTTTTTGAATATGACTCCATCCTATGAATCCCATGCGCATCCTGTAAAACTGACACCGTAAATTGCCCGCAGATGTAGCCACCTTCTTCACAATTCTCCCATTCCAGTCCACTGCTTTAACTGTTCTTTTGTCTCAGGTGTGAAGTGGTGGATTTATGCCTCAAACATGGTTATAAATTGACGCAAAATCTCGGATTTATAGCGGTGAAACATTGCCAAACATTCTACTGAAACATCTTCGCGACACCGTTTTTGCTCTATTGAAAGCAAGCGCGGCACCCATCTTGCGCACAGCCTTCTCATCTTCAAATCTTTATAAATCGACGAAAAAAATTAGGTTTTAGTGCGGTGACACATCGCCAAACACTCCACCGAAACGTCTTCACGACGGAAGCGAGGCACCCATCTTGCGATCAGCTTTCTTATCTTCAAATATTCGGTCAACATACGATGGATATCACTTTTTAAAATACCTATCACGCATCACTATACAAGAGTGGTGATTCAAACGTGGGCTTTCAATCGAACAAAATTTTCTTCAGCGATGAAGCTCATTTCTCACTCGATGGTTACGTCAGCAAGCAAAATTATCACATATGGGGCTTGGAGTATCCAGAAGTGATTGTGGAAAAGTTGTTGCATTCGGAAAAAGTGGGTGTTTGTAGCGGATTATAGTCTGGAGGTGTCATTGGGTCGTATTATTTCCAGAGGCGATCATTTAAACGACATTGTATTTCCTATGTAATGGTAAGGTCCAAGCATTATAATGAAATAAAAGTTGCATTGAAATCATAGCTTTATTTGTGTTTTATTTAACTTTACTTAAAAACGAATATTCAGTAACTCTATAGGTATATCTTTATACATCTGAATACCCATTTAAATGAGTCACGAGTTATGTACATACAAAATTCAGGGCTGTCTGCGTTACCCACACATTAAACCTCTTGTAGATGCTATTTTAATATCACATCCGTGTAATTCTCACAATATGTAAGCACATATTGCTTTTTGCTTATTTTAGCATTTTTTTCTTTTTGTTTTTTTTTTTATGTCCTGAATTCTTTAAGAAGCCATCGCGTTTCCTTCAAAGATTCCAAGGTTAAGCGAGAATTTCATTACGATCATTTCGCAGAACTATTTTTGATGAGTCACTGCGTTTAGCTATTTCTTTTGGAGCAGGCTATGATCGATTGATGTGCGCTTTATGGTTACATGTTAATGATGCATTACCATGAAGAGGCAAGTGAAGAGGTCCGATAAACAATCTGATATGTTGTGAATTTTAAGATTGATTGAATTATACGTGAGAAATGCGAATTATGTGTGTATTCAAAAACCTAACATAATTTAATAAATTAATGATTTTTTTTTTTTTGCTTAAAATGGGAAGGGAAAATTATTATATATATAATAATAATAACAATGTATGGAATTATAAAGGTATTTCCAAATAGTTTGGGCCGATGTTGGAATGAAAAAGAAATCGAATGTGCCCATTTAAGCCACTATATATGAAATAAAACATCTTTAAAATATCCGCTGCTACTTCGAGTGATTGCACAGATCCAAGAACTTTAATTTTCAGTGAATCTGCCTCTAAGATTTGGCTGACTTAGAGAGATGACCTGTATTATGTTGACTGTAAGGACATCGGTTGATTACGACTTATTGATATAGTCTTGCGACTACAGGAAACCCCACATAAAAAAAATCGAACGTATTCAGAACGCGCTATCTTTGCTGTCAATTCACTTCACCTCCACCAAATATAACCATATTATCAAATCGTTTATTCACAATGTCCATTGTAATGTTTGCTATATGGCACGTAACGCCGTGCTGCTGAAGTCACATGTCGTCCACGCCCCAGATTTTCAATTTGCCTCTGAAGAAACTGGTTATCTGGTTATTGATCTGTGACACACCGTTGACGGTGACAGCTTTACTATCGGGCCGAACCTTAAACACCCTAAACCGCGGATTATAATGTACAGGGTGACGCAGGAATCGTGCTACAAACACAATGTCAATCCCGTTATTAAATGATGTTGAAGGAGTTTTTTTTACCCAGAACCGCGCCGTTGACGTATCCATTTCAACAGCATTTGATTGCAGCAAAATGGAACAATTGCACACATAGCCAGACTGGTTACGGCGGAGTTCCAACGAAAATTCCTAAACAAATTAGTATCCAAAATCTCCACTTTCCGCTGGCTCCCAAATTCATCTGATCTGACTACACTTGACTCTTTTTTATGGGTTTATGTCAAGCAAGAGATGTAGAAAACGAAACCAAGGAATTTTGATTGAATTGAAGCAGTCCATTACAACACTAATTGAGGCGATCCTGACTTTAGCCCTTCAGGCCGCACTGAATAATTTTCTGATCAAATGTCGCATGAAGGCCATTTACGGTCTATCATCTACAAAACCTATTTGTTATATAAAATAAAATTGAATTTTCTATATAAATATAAATATTTTCTATATAAATATAGAAAATTCAATTTTATTTTATATAACTAATTGATCTTGAAGATGATAGAATAAAATAATTGAAAAACATTAATTAAAAAAGAAGTTAGTAGAAATTCTTATTGTAGCACAATTGCTGCTCCTTCCTGTTCAATGTTGCTGGTGAACTACAGATTTATTGTCAGATAGGTGGATTTTTCAAAAACAATTTCTTCCCACACCCAGCATATCTACTTATCTTCTTTTTTTAAGAGGAAAACCATATTTTGGCGTTACTCAACAACCACGCTTGCGTTTAAAACGCCCCTTGATTGGTGTGATTCTCGCATCTATCAAATACCGCCGTATTTGAATTTTCAGTATAGCACAACTGGTAAAAATATTGGAAAAATTCCGAAAAAGAGAATTTTTTCCCAAATGTGGATTTAATTTTTGTATGAGAAATGTTTGCTGGAAAAATTTGTCTCTCATTTGCGCCAGTTGTAAAACGTACTAACCTGTATAACGCATTAACTCCTCGCTTTGTTAAAACAATACGAAAACTACGCTCTAAAATGGGTTGTAAGCATGCTAAATTTGATGTGAAGAACGTTATAAATCCCTTTTTCTCTTTTAATATACCCACTGTTTATTCCCAGAAGCCACATTTGCAAATTCTAAGATATAAATCCTAAATTTATCATCTCCACTGCAATTGAGACGTTTACACTGACTGAGCTATTAGAGAATTTATTTGATTTGCTCAAGTCAGTTCTGATACTCCCCCTATACGTGTAAGGCGAGTTTGGCTGCACACATAATCCTGTATTTGTTGCGAGGTATAATATTATACATAAACTCTGGAAACGAATGCTAATCCCCACTATTTTTTATACTCTTATAAATCTCTTGAGATAAATATATGTCAGAAGTGAACTCGTTCCTGCCGAACCATACACCCACTTATATTTTGTTTCCAGCATCAGCAGGTTACCTTAAATTATCATATTTTATAAGCTGAAATCGGTCATCCCTATTTTCCCGAAAGTTGAACCACGTCCTTGTATTGGGAAGTTTTTTCCTACTGGATAGATGTCATAAACTGGAAAGCAGATAGATGGTTACATCGAAAATGCCTACTTATCTTACCTAGTATATCAATATATCCATAGAAAGTTGATAGTTTTTAGCACTTTTCATCAAAAAATTATATGGTTTGGTATCGTTTCTTTTTATTATCTACAAAACACTACAGTTGATTGAATTGTTGAATTGTTGAAAAAAGTTTTTGTATTATGATTTTGCCTGTAAAATTTCCATGTTGGTTTATTCCATGTATGCGCAAAGTTGCTCTCACTGTGTCGATTTTGCCTAAATTGGAACTTAAGCTTCCTTTCCATACAGAAAGGTTCACTTTTCGCGTAGAAAAGCATATGTATCATATCCAAAAAGTAGCAAGATCTTGTAGAAAGGTTCTTTTTTCTTTTAGAAATGTATATTTCTCTGTTAAGGGGAAAAAAATTATGTTCGTTTCTTAATTTATAGTCGATTTTCAATATCATATGTTCCCTGTTCCTAATCCGGCTCAGGATTGATTAGCAATAACAAATAATTAAATTATAAATTATGACACTGCTGGCTGGACGGATAGTTGTTTTAGTATTCGCCAAAATACCATCTTTCGCAGCTTTAGCTATTTGTGATTTTTCGAATATCGTCGCCCCTTTAAGGGTCTACGAGTATAACTTCACAGAACAACTAAGAAGTTTTGCCCATCGGTACAAAAATGTTCAATGTTCTCAAATGTTCTCTCACCAGTCAAATACGAGTGCAGCCCCCAAACCAGTCGGCCTGACGTACGAGTATATATAGGTATGGTGCCAGAAGTTTAGAAAAAATTATTTTGTATTTTTATTTAAGCCATCAAAAGTAAACGATCTCAGTGAATTTGTTAACGTGGAAAAAATTGGTCACTGTTATGTAATTCAATATTTCCATTGGAAAGGTCTCAATCCAACCAATATTAAAGCCGAGCTAGATTCTACTCTGAGGGAGTTTGCTTCTTCATTTACGACTGTGAAATATTGGGTAGCAGAGTTTAAACGAGGCCGTACAAGCTGCCAAAACAAACACCGTAGTGGTCGAATAATTGAGGTGTCCAAGCCAGACATGTTTAAGAAAATACACAAAATGGTATTGGATGATCGTCAGTTGAAGGTGCGTGAGCTAGGTGTAATGATAGGCATTTCAAAAAGTGCTATACATCGTATATAGACCGAAGATTTGAAAATTAGAAAGCTGAGGGCAAGATGGGTGCCGCGCTTGCTTTCAATAGAGCAAAAACAGGGTCGCAAAGATGTTTCAGTAGAGTGTTTGGCAATGTTTTGTGCCGATTTATAACCATGGGTGAGGCATGGGTCCACCACTTCACACCGGAGACAAAATGACAGCCGAAACAGTGGACTGAAATGGGAGAATCGTCCCCGAAGAAAGCGAAGACGGCGTCTGTTTTGGGGATGCGCATGGCTAAAGGTGCGTGAGCTAGCTGAAATGATAGACATTTCAAAAAGTACTATACATCGTATTATAAACGAAGATTTGCAAATGAGAAAGCTATGCGCAAGATGGATGCCGCGCTTGCTTTCAATGGAGCAAAAACAGCATAGTGAAGACATTTCAGTAGAGTGTGTGGCGGTGTTTCAGCGCAATAAAGCCGAAGTTTTGCGTCGATGGATGAGACATGGATCCACCACTTCATAGCTTAGTTAAAGGAACAGTCAAAACAGTGGCAGGAGTGGAAGAATCGTGTCCAAAGAAGGCGAAGACGGTCCCATGTAAAGGCAAGGTCATGGCGTCAGGTTTTTGTGATGCACATGGAATTATTGTTATTGATTGTCTTATGCTAATTTATTGAGGTACTTAGGTGATGAAATTGTGGAAAAGAGGCCGCATTTGGGGAAAATGAAATCGTTGTTTCATCAAGACAATGCTCCAGTTCATACATGCACTATTGCGATAGCCAAAATTAATGAATTAAAGTTCGAATTGTTCCATCACGCATCTTATTCGCCAGATTTAGCTCCCTCATACTACTTTCTATTTCCAAACTTTAAAAATTGTCTCGGTGTTTAAATTGTTGCCAACAATGAAGAAGTGGAGTCAACAGTTGAAGGATATTTTAAGGATTTTCACAGTTTTGACTATAAACAGGGTATAAAAGCTATTGAACATCGCTGGAAATAGTGTAACCAGCTAAAAGAAGATTATATTAAAAAAAATCCAACTTTTTTGTGTCTTATTTGTTAGGCCGGCTAGTTTTGGGACCGACCTCGTATAACTTAATTATTGTAAGCTCTTGTATATTCATGTGTCCCTCGGACACAATTCCATAGATGTTGTTATTGGCACAAATATAACTTAATGAAGATTGTATTTTCTTGTCTGATTTACTTTTCTCCTATAGAAAAGTTTCTATTTGATAAGGAATAAAATAACCTCATAGATTAAGTTTCACTCTTCATAGAGAAAATGAATATTTTCATAGGGAAAGTGAAAGAGGAAAATACTCTTTTCTAGAAGCAAAAAACCTTGTTTTCTTCTTTTAATATTCCAAATGTTCTCTATTTTCTTATAGAAAGTAACATATTTTCATTAGAAAGAGATCTTTTCTTATAGAGGAATATATTTTTTTATAGAAAGGTAAATTTTTCTTATAGAACAATTCACTTATCATACAGAAAAGTAGCAATTTAATGTAGAAAAGTATACAGTTTTAATGGAAAAGTATTTTTTTCACACAAAATTTCACAGTTATTCTTTATAGAAAAAGGCGTACTTATATTTACTTATATAGAATGCATTTTTTATATGCGAAAGTTGTCTTTCCCTAAAGAAAACTCTCACTTTTGATAAAAGAGGTATCTTCGTTCATAAAGAAAATTACTATTTCCATATGCAAAGCCGCGCTTTATGCTTAGAAAGGTTGTCTCTTTTATAGAAGGCACTCTTTTCTTATAGAAAAGGACCATAAAAAACTTCATCTCATAAGTCGTTGTCTAACATAAATCTCGATCAGTTTAGTCAAAAATCAAAATTATATATTGTAGGTTTGGGAGACCATAACTCGTAATGTGGGGTCAAATGGTGGAGAAGAATTTTGCGTTTATTTTAATGCCCCATTCACTGAAAATATAAAATAAAAGATCGTAGTAAAATATTGGAACTTCTTGTGTAGAATTCAACTTTTATAACAATTTTTTGTGATCTCCACGAGATTTTCGCTAAAGAAACCGTTTTGCATCACCTTTAACAAGAAATATCTCGCAGCGCAGGCTTAATATCTATGATTATTGCAATGCTTTAGGGTTTAAAAAGAATTTGGTTGACTGGACATCTTTATTCAGTGAATATCTTAAACGACTCAGCCATAAGTTAAGCTGGTCACCTTCCTGTTGTACAAAGTGTGAACCTAAAATTAACTTGTCACTATAGAAAATTGTAGTGATTTTGACAACAAATATTTCTTCGTTGTTTCATATTATCGTTTGAAATAAAAGTATACGAAATTATAAACATTTGATATTTTTGAATAAAATTTACAAAATTGTGTAAACGTCAATTGCATTATAAAAGACACCGTCATATAAATTATTCCAACAAAAATGGAACACGTGAAGCGCATTCCTTATCTCTCGCTCGCCTTTATGGCCACCTATGGGGCTTACGAAATGCCGCCTGATAAATATCCTTATGCTTTCACCGCTAGTGCTTTCGGAATAATATTTGGCATTCATGGTCTGGTGGGCGGTGAGGAATTACAGTGTAGTGTGGTCAAAAGAGTGGTGGATACAACGTTGGACTTTGTGCCCCTTTCGCTGATGAACATTGAAATATTCTTGACTTTGGGCAAACCGTATGCCATGGTCCATGCTTTGTTCATTATACCACTGGTCCTGGATCTGATTGCAAAGCTGTTTGGAGATGAAGGCGACGATGAGGCCACTCAGCTGCTGAAACATATTAACAATTTTGCAAATATTGTATCATTGGGTGTGTTATCCTACCAGGAGGATAACTACATGTTTTGTGCGGTGGCTGTTTCGTACCTGGCCGCACACATGGGTATGATTTGGGGTGGAGAATGTCGTGGCTACACCACTGAATTGACCTACATAATGGCCTATAATTTATTCTACTACACATCTATATTGGCAGTTACGGTACCAAATGATTATGTAATAAAAACAGAGGCAAAAGAGGCAGTGACTGGAGCTGAATAAAGGTTGGTGCGTAGTGGGTCATGTTGTGAGAATTTCTAGAACCTTTCCAGAGAATTTTCGAATTCAACTTTGTTTATAACGATAACAACTTGTGAGTTCTTTGCAAAGAACATCAAAGTATTTTAAAATTTTTTGTCAATACAAAATTTTTCGATTACGACTTCATTTGGCTTTAAATTTGAATTAAATAAATACAAAATTAAAAAAAAGAAAAAAAAATTCTGCAAAAAAAACCTTAGCTAAATTTAACGTTCATAATGGTTGATGCTATTTTCAATGGTTTGCTAGTCGGATCTACTGGCTTTGCTTTAGCTTCGGTGGTGCCCCAAGAGAATCCTTTCATATTCACGGCTTGTGCTATGGGCTTTTGCCATGGCCTTCTTGGTTTGTATGGCAACATTGCGGAAGGTATCAGCAACAGTAAAGAGGCAGAGGAAACAACAGGCAGTGTTGTTAGCAAAATCCATGGTTTAACCCGTAGCTGTGTGGAAATCATTACAGTTCCCCTAATCAACATTGATTTATATAGATCATCTCCGGAGAGTTCTCCTTTGGCATTGGGCCACGGATTTTTCGTTGTGCCTTTGGCCTTTGATCTGGCATTTCAGGTATTTGATGTTGAGGGCGATGGCAGTACCACTGAGACCCTAAAGGAATTAACTATCTTGGGTAATGTTGTGTCCTTGCTGTTCTTGGGCATGAACGAAAATCAACTCCCATTTTGTGTTATGGCCTTAGCAGCTTTATGTGCCAACTATGGCGCTGCAATGATGGACAGTATGTTCCAAGGATCTGGAGAAAATACAAAATTGCTGGCTAACTCCGTGTACTATGCCTTGATACCCTGGGCCCTATCAGAAGCTGGTGGCAGTGCTTAAGAATGAAATCCCAATAATATAAAATTGTTAATCAAGTCAAATCAATAAAGTCTAGACGATCTCACGGCATAATATTGTGTGGTTTAAAATAAAAAGTTTTCACTTAAATATCGTAGTTTTAAGGGCTCAACTGGTAGTATCTCAAAATATATACAATATATTGAAGGTCTAGAACAGACAAAATAAGGACAAAACTGAGAAGTCTCAACTCATTTCTGCAATGCATTGAAAGAGAAAAACCCTCCAATCCACCGATTCTATAGATTTTAAAAATATTTGTTAGGGCGTTTCTAAATTAAGGTAAATCTTCCACCTGGTTGAAATGATCTAAATGTTTGATGAAATTTTAAACTTGTTTGGACCCCTTTCTTACAACTTTTTCCTTAGAGAAAAATTCACAAAATATCGACGTTTGTAACTGTGATCTCACCCGTAATAACATTTATTCAAAAGGTGTTCGTCAAAATAAGAAAACAAATATATTCAACTTGCAATGGAGAAGAACTTTTCGTTTACTTTAATGCCCCATTCACTGAAAATATAAAATAAAAGATCGTAGTAAAATATTGGAACCTCTTGTATAGAATTCAACTTTTACAACAATTTTTTGTGATCTCCACGATATTTTCCCAAAAGAAACCGTTGTGCGTGACCATTAATAACAAATATCTCGCAGCGCAGGCTCAATATCTATGATTATTGCAATGTTTTAGGGTTTAAAAAGAATTTAGTTGACTGGACATCTTTATTCAGAAAATATCTTAAACGACTCAGCCATAAATTAAGCTGGTCGCCTCTCTATTTTACTAAGTGTGAACCTAAAATGAACTTGTCACTATAGAGAATTGTAGTGATTTTGACAAAAAAACAACTTGCAATATTCCAGGAAAGTTCATAGCAGAGAATAGATTTACGTACATTTGTACGAAATTGACAGTTGCACTGGGGCATTTGAAGCCTGGGACTTAATTTCCTCCTCCATTTCGTATAGTAATCTACACCTTTTTTAATAGAAAACGACGAGAGATCATTTGGAAATGGTAATTCCTATTTAGCATTGAGAAAATGCCAATTGAAAATGACAACTCTCATTAAGCATTAAGAAAATGTAAATTAAAAATGAAAACTTCCATTTGAAATTGAAAAAAGATCAGTTGAGAATTAGAATTTTCATTTTATACTGAGAATACTAAGTTCATGAGAATTTCTATTTATTTAATATTAAAAAGATATCAATTTGAAATTAAAATTTGTATTCAATACTGCGACAAGATCAATTAGAGATAAGTAATTCTATTTGAAACCTAGATAAGATCAATTGACAATGAGAAATTTCATTTAGTATTGAGAAAATTATTGCAAATAAGAATTTTCATTTAAAATTGAGAAAATATTAATTAAAATTGAAAAATTCGAATTGTAATTGAGAGAGATGTCTGTTTGATAACAAGAAAGTGTATTTGATATTAAAAAAAAGAACATTTT
The DNA here is from genome assembly GCA_019455685.1 of Philornis downsi. Taxonomy (NCBI): domain Eukaryota; kingdom Metazoa; phylum Arthropoda; class Insecta; order Diptera; family Muscidae; genus Philornis; species Philornis downsi. The sequence goes on along the minus strand of JAHXMU010000050.1, from coordinate 150,125 downwards.
CAATTTCGATTTGTAATTGGGAGAGATGTCTATTTGATAACAAGAAAGTGTATTTGATATTGAAAAAAGAACAATCAAAATTAAAAAGTTTGTTTTAAATTTGGGAAAATAGCAATTAATAGTAAGATTCTTCCATTTGTTATCGGGAAAGGGAAGGAACAAATAATTAAAAGCTTTTTTTTTTTTTGAAAATGGGAGTTTATTTCATAATGGGATTATCAAATATATAATTTAATTATCAAACAAAGAATGAAAAAATATAATTAATATTAATATTGATAATATAACAATAATATTCCCCTTTCTTTTATCGATCAAGTGGACAGGCAAAATTTCAAATTTCGGCCGATTTTTAATTGGCATTTTCTCAGTATCAAATAAAAATCCTTATTTTCAATTCCTCTTTTCGGAACATACATTTTTCTCAACATAAACTTAACAAGTGGACAGATTCGTAATTGAATGGACACTACAAGTTTCATATCATTTGTAATTATTCTTTTCTCAATATTAAATGGAAATTCTCATTTGCAATTGAAGTTTTCTTAACATAAACTGGAAATTCTTATTTATAATTTATCCTTTCCTTTCTTACTATTAAATGGAAATGATCAATTTCAATTGTAAAAATAATAATAAAATAATACCAAAATAATATTATAAAATTAGATTTTTCATTTAATATGAAAAGATTAAAAGAAAAATCTAAATTTCTTTTAACCTCTTTTTTTCATTTTAAATAAAAATTCATATTTTCAATCGCTCTGTTCTCATCACCAAGTGGAAATTCAATTCAATTGTAATCAAAAAAACGTTCATTGAATTCTTCTGAAGGAAGATTTTGCCTTGCTTTTACTTGATATAGAAAAGATTTCTGCTAATTCGGAAAAAAATGTGTTACCACGTTTCGTAATCGACATTACGATGTAAGACTGCATCAGTTTGCAAATGCATTTCCAATGTGATCTTTTCCACGAAATGATTAAAAAGAAGCACTTAAATAAAACTGAACCCAGTTATCCTGGTTTTGGACGAATCAACAGAATAGTTTGCATTTATTATCGTACAAACAATTTATTTCCCTAATCTTCATTTTTTCCTAATCTCCGAAATTGTTGCAAACAATACAATGGGGTATGGCTCTATTATAATATCCTTATATTTTCAAAAGATCTTCTACTCACCCATTGGGAAAAAAACTTATAATTTTTCGTCCTTCACACATACATACATACATACACACATACATTCCCTACCATTTCATGAACTCCTTTCTTAAGATATGGGAGAGCTTCTCTCATTCTGTGTGATTTTGTACAAATTCTAAATTTATGCTTACAAGACTTGTCCTCTACCTGAATACTCGTAGTTTTTTTCAGACACATCGAGCTGACTGACCGTTGTTCAAGGAAAGATTTGATGGTTGTTGTATTGGGAATTGAACCTACAACTATATGCACGAGAGGTGCAGTTACTAAACATTATAATCCGTTCTTTATATTTCATAAAATTTCTTAAATGGTTTTCATTTCTATAGGCAATAGCGCTCAAATTAAACCGTTTCAATTTTATAATTTATTTCCTTTTCTACATCAATAATCCATCGGCTTGCTGCGAAACCATTCCAAACGTACCAAGAAATCATCATCATAAATACCAATCGTAGAGAACATATACAATACATTATAACCAATTAATTTCAATAACCGACCGCGATAATTCTCAGACGCTTCATAATAAATTCCGGAACTAATAATCAACGTTGCTGCCCAAACGCAATGGAACCAAATATTAAATTCTTGATCAGCCAAATAGCTAATGGACGCTGAGTGAGCCACCATATTTAGTTTCTTCAAATAGTTAAGCGTTCGCTGACTGGCGTCATCACGGAATAGCTTCGCCAAAAGGTCCAATGAGAGAACGATGCAAAAAGCAAAACCCAGCAATGAGTTTTTCGAAGACAGATGATAGAATTCTAGATTAATTAGACCCACCGCTGCATAATCTTGAATTGAATCCATTACTTGTAAGATGAAATAGCCAGCATCAGACACGTCACGGTTGTTGGCGATAATATTTTCCACTGCTATCAAATTTACTACAGCGTGTGTAGAACCGATAGCAAATACGAATATGCCATAAGGACATTGTTGTATTGGCGTAAAGTAAATGCCAACCAGTGTAGCCAGCAGCTGCAGTCCTTGAAGAATTTTGATGACGACATTCATTTCTTGACAGAAATTTAAAAATTATTTATTTAGAAATGATAACATTTTGTTGTAAAATTTTCCAGAAAATTCAAACTGAAGTTTGGTTTTTTTCTAGACAGTCTACACACATGGAGTGATTACCACATAAGCCTGGAGTTGAGATTAGTTGGAATTACGATTATACCGGGCTATCCATTTTACGGTTTCAAAAGTAAAGTTAAATAAAACCCACATAAGGCTATGATTTTGATAAAACTTTTATTTCATTATAATGCTTGAGACCTTGCCAATATTTACGAAATACTATCTCATTTGAATGACTACTATGGACGTATGATAGCCGACTTTCTTTGTCCTGCAATTGAAGACCATCAACTGGATTGTTAACAAGACGATGCCACGAGCCACACAACACGGCCAATTTTGGCTTTATTGCATGAGAAGTTTCCTCAAAGCGTAATTTATGTTTTGGTGACTTCAATTGACCACCAAGATCATGCGATTTAAAGCTGTTAGACTTTTTTTGTAGGGAAATCGACTGAAAACCGACTTTCTTTGCCTGCAATTAAAGAATTATGAATTGGATTGGAATATGTGGTTTCAACAAGGCGGTGTCACGAGCCACACAACAGGACCGATTTTGAGTTTATTGAGCATGAGAAGTATTCAGAAAGGGCAATTTCACGTATTGGCAACGTCAATTGGGCACGAAGATCATGCATTTGACGCTGTTAGACTGTTTTTGTGGGCTACGTCATAGAACGCGTATACGCGGATATTCCTCTAACGTTGGATTGTCTGAAAAAGTGGTCGAAAACTACCTCAAAAGGGGATCCACTGCTGCAACCAATCCAGAGGCGACCAGTTAAGTCACATTTTGTTTCATGCATAATGACTGAGTGAGTCCAAGCATTATACTGAAATAAAGGTTACAGATTTATGCGTGTTTTATGTTTATTTAACTTTACTTTTGAAACCGAAAAATGAGAAATGGATAAACCTTTTCCATAAATTATTCGAACCACAATTTTATGTACTTTCATGCAAATTTACATTAGTTGAGAATTATAGTCCCCAGAGTCATTTCTCTGAGAAATCATTTGCCTCACTAGTGTGATAATGGAAGATTGAATTTCTAATGAATTTTGGCAAACGCAAATTATTGTTTGTTTTGCCATTTCGAGTATGTAATGGAAGCAGAAATGTTAATGTTAATTGTTTTTTCTTTAACTTTATAAAGATTTTGGACTTATTCGTCATATTTAATATTTACAATTTAATTGTAGGTTTCATTTTGAAGATATTAAAAACTAAAATATATTTTATGGAAAACCTTTGCGAAATCCAAATGGCAATGCTAAAGTTAAAAGAGAATTTAAGATTTTTATACAGATTATTATTATATATTTAACGTTTATACAGATTATATTTATTTAACGTGAAAGAAACACAGCTCTCAAATTAATGAAATATTTTTGCCGGATATTGATCACAATTTGTTTTTCTTTCCTAATTCCAATTTAAGATTTTTGTGCAGATTTTAAATCGTTTAACGGGAAAAAAACACTGTGCCAAAATTAGCGAAATATTTTTCCCGTGTATTGATTGCAATTGGTTTTACTTTGCCAATTTGAATTTAAGATTTTTGTGTAGATTTTAAATGGTTTAACGGGAAAGAAACACTGTGCGAAAGTTAGTGAAATATTTTTCCCATTACATGTTCTTAAGGACGCGTTATATCAACGGGTATTGACCACAATTTGTATATTCTCTGCCAATATCATAAATTTGGTATTCGCGTAATCGGCTTCACACAAATTACTTCATTACCAAATTAGTTCATACCATTTTAGTGCTTTGAAATGGCGTCGCAATAATTGTGCCACTCAAAACACCACATAAATTATTTATTAACAATTTGGACCATCATCGCGTCATCGCCAAAGAACGAGTAAAAGGCCACAGGCAAATTCATCAAATATTTTAGACGTGTTTTCTTAATACCTTAAAGTGAAATCCAACAACTGAAAAGTCTTTTCAGGCACAAATCGATTATTTGTCAATTTCAAATCAGTGCGTGTACGCACTTTTATTGGACAAAAAATATTAAAATTTTTGCATATCAAATAAATGTCTAATTGCTATGGTTTCGATTAACAAAAACTTTATTAATCATATTTTTTTTTCGGTCATTTATTAGAAATTTGGAATTTGAAATTCTGCAAAGTGTCCATGGAATTAAGTTATACAGCGCCGGAGGGGCGGGCATACGATCGTAATTTTAAAATCACGTTTTTTGTTGAAATATTAAATGAAAATGAAAACTGCACAGTTGCTATGGCGTGGGTGGACTTAAAATAATTTATTTGAATTCATTGGCTATCAATTTAGAAGTACGAGTACATGATCAATTCGAAACCAGCAAAATATCGATAGAATTAAGTTGTGCAGCATCGATTAGATGGACTTAGAGACAGATTTTTGATATTAAGTTTTTATATTCAAATGCCTTTAAATGTATCTGTCTGCAGGACCTCCGAATTAACGCATTCACGGCGTCAATTGTGAGAAACAGGGGAGACTTGTCAAATTTCAACATACTATTTAGTTGCTTAAATTAAAAGAGTTCGTGTTGGTGTATTGAGGCGCCTCACGGATCGCTCCTCACCTGCAAATAGCAAAGAAAACACCTGGAAAACTCCGAACAACTTAAATGTTGAAATTCGCTATAGACTCTAAAAAAACGAATGTGATCTATAGTTATTAAAAGAGAGCAAAAATAAAAAAAGGCGTTCTCTACAGGCAATCTAAGAAATATTGCATATACTATAGAAATTGCGTTATCTTTTAACTTGTAAGTCATTCACAGCACACAAAGTAATCGAAAAAATCCCCCATTTATAGTCGCTGATCTTTCGCTGACTGAAGATATAAAGTGAGGGAAATGTCATTACTTATTTTATGGCACTAATATTATCTACATACTTTTGATTATTTTCCTGCAATGGAATTTTTATTAGTACATAATGGAAAAGATGCGATTGAAATGTACTCGAACTAGTCACTCATGGGTTAAGAAATCACGCCAATTATCGATGATTTCATTGATTGTCCAGCGCCGAGCCGAATCAGATTAGAACAACAGTATCACGGCTTAAAAACAACAAAGCACTGGGGGCTGACTGATGTTCTTATGGCACAGCTCTTTAAGACCATGCACCATTACCTTTACCCATTACCAGCATGCATTACCTCCCAAATACGATTTGACTCAAGGAATACATGTCCGTTGGAATTCAGGCGTGTAACGTCCTGTGTTCCAGAAAAAAAGTGATTCATTACCCACCGCTTATATGGTTCTTTTGAGTACGATATGTGAACGATTATAGCTAATCCGAATGAACCTCACCAGTGTGACCCTTGTAAATCAATAACTAATCTGATATTTACACTAAGATCTACGATCTACGAGTATGACAAACTTTTCGCCGGCTATAAACAGTCCGATACAGCAAAAACTGTACCGACTTCCCAATATTAACTGGCACAAAAACTTCAGTAAAGATAGGCAACTATCTAGTAAGCCATTTTACAACAACTAAGGATGTAGACAGACTGACAACAGCCTATCTTGTGACTTCTTCAGCATACTGTTGGAGATGATTATGAGCCGCATGCTACTAATGTATACTGAGCACGCGTTATTAGCAGAAAACATCGGGATGTTACTGCAGTCTTCGAAGCTTTGACATGTAATCAGCAGAAGTAAAATTGTTGTATCCGAGCCCAATCGGAGAACCCAAAAGTGATTTGGAAAAGTCATTGCTTCCGACAAAACTGACTGTTTGGTCCACATTATGGTGTGGAGGTGTCATGCGGCTGTATTTTTGCGTAAATGACGCTGGAGGAACTGTTAATGTCAGTTTAGAGCACTATAGACGTATGATAGCCGACTTTATTTTGCTTTGCAATTGAAGATTATGAGCTGGACGATATGTGGTTTCAGCAAGACGGTGTCACGAACCACCCAACATCACCGGTTGTGACTTCATTGCATGAAAAGTTTCTAGAAAGCGTTATTACACGTTTTAGCGACGTAAAATTTGATGAACGATCAGAGACTATAAATGTTAGATTTCTTCGATTATTTTGTATACTGTGAATGAAATGCAAGTCAAACGATAACGCAAGTTCTATAGTATATGCAACATTTCTTAGATTGCCTTTCGAGAACGCTTATTTTATTTTCGCTATCTTTTAATAACTATAGCTCACATTCCTTTTAATAGAGTCTATAGGGAATTTCAACATTTAATTAGTTCGGTGTTTTCTTTGCAGGCGAGGAGCGATCTGTGAGCCGGCTCAACACCAACACTTTTAACTTAGGCAACTAAATAGTATATTGAAATTTGACAAGTCTCCCCTGTTTCTCACAATTGACGCTGTGAATGCGTTAATTCGGAGGTCCTGCAGAAAGATACATTTAAAGGCATTTGCATATAAAAACTTAATATAAAAAGTCTATCTCCAAATCCGTCTAATCGATGCTGAACAACTTAATTCTATCGATATCTTGCTGGTTTCGAATTGATCATGTACTCGTACTTCTAAATTGATAGCCAATAAATTCAAATAAATTATTTTAAGTCCACCCACGCCATAGCAACTGTGCAGTTTTCATTTTCATTTAATATTTCAACAAAAAACGTGCTTTTAAAATTACGATCGTATGCCCGCCCCTCCGGCGCTGTATAACTTAATTCCATGGACACTTTGCAGAATTTCAAATTCCAAATTTCTAATAAATGACCGAAAAAATATGATTAATAAAGTTTTTGTTAATCGAAACCATAGCAATTAGGCATTTATTTGATATGCAAAAATTTTAATATTTTTTGTCCAATAAAAGTGCGTACACGCACTGATTTGAAATTGACAAATAATCGATTTGTGCCTGAAAAGACTTCTCAGTTGTTGGATTTCACTTTAAGGTATTAAGAAAACACGTCTAAAATATTTGATGAATTTGCCTGTGGCCTTTTAATCGTTCTTTGGCGATGGCGCGATGATGGTCCAAATTGTTAATAAATAATTTATGTGGTGTTTTGAGTGGCACAATTATTGCGACGCCATTTCAAAGCACTAAAATGGTATGAACTAATTTGGTAATGAAGTAATTTATGTGAAGCCGATTACGCGAATGCCAAATTTATGATATTGGCAAAGAATATACAAATTGTGGTCAATACCCGTTGATATAACGCGTTCTTAAGAACATGTAATGGGAAAAATATTTCACTAACTTTCGCACAGTGTTTCTTTCCCGTTAAATAATTTAAAATCTACAGAAAAATCTTAAATTCAAATTAACAAAGAAAAAACAAGTTGTGATCAATACCCGGGAAAATTATTTCATTAATTTGAGAGCAGTGTTTCTTTCTCATTAAACGATTTAAAATCTGCACAAAAACCTTAAATTTAAATAAATAAAGAAAAACAAATTGTGATCAATACCCGGGAAAATTATTTCATGAATTTGGGAGCTGTGTTTCTTTCACGTTAGACAAATATAATCTGTATAAACGTTAAATATATAAATAATCTGTATAAAAATCGTATATTATCTTTTAACTTTAGCATTGCCATTTGGATTTGGCAAAGGTTTTCCATAAAATTTATTTTAGTTTTTAATATCTTCAAAATGAAACCTAGAATTAAATTGTAAATAAGAAATGTAACTAATAAGTGCAAAATCTTTATAAAGTTAAAGAAAAGACAATTAAAATTAAATTTGCTGCTTCCATTACATACTCGAAATGACAAAACGGACAATAATTTGTTTTTGGCAAAATTCATTAGAAAGTCAGTCTTCCATTATCACGCTGGTGGGCCAAATGATTTCTCGGAGAAATGACTCTGAGGACTGCAATTCTCAACTAATGTAAATTATTGTATTTTGCATGGGCTGTCGTCCAGTCCATAATCTTCAATTGCAGGCCAAAAAAGTCGTTTATCATACGTCTGTAGCGCTCTAAATTGACACTAACGGTTCCTCCAGCGTCATTTAATTGTAAAAATACAGCCCAATGACACCTCCAGATCATAATGTTCACCAAGCAGTCAGTTTTGTCGGATGCGATGGCTTTTCCAAATCACTTTTGGGTTATCCGATGGAGCTCGAATGCGACAATTTCGCTTGTTAACTTAACCACTGAGGGAGAAATGAGATTCATCACTGAAGAAAAGTTTGTTCGAAAAATCGACATTGAAAGCCTGTTGCTGTAGCACCCAGTCAGTATATCTACGATGTTGTGAATGGTCTGCTGGCTTTAATTGTTGCGTTAATTGAACTCTATATGGATGAAGATGCAAATCCTAATGCAAAATATGCCATGATAAGCCGTAAGATAGGTCCAGTTGCTGATAACGCCGTGGAGTCAACGAATTCGAATTGGCTGCCAGACTTTCACTAACAGAAGCCAGATTATTGACAATGCGTACATTGCGAAGATGCACAGGCCCGGCCACATCTGTTACGCTTCTAGTCTCTTTAAATTTCTTTAAAATTTCTTGCACTGTAGGTCGATTATGATGACTGTAACCACCCCGTAATGCACAAAAAGTGCTCAGGTTTGAATCACCACTTTTGTAGTAAATTTTATGTATTTTTATTCGTTCTGCGATTGTTAAACGATTCATATTCGTAAATGGCAAACCTTTAGCTATGAAAATAACACTGCAGATGACAGGTATTTAACAGCTGACAGCCTTGCCAGACCGGCGGTTTGGAAACCACTAACTGGATAATCCATTACATTAGCAAAGCAACTGCGATAAAGTGTCATCTGGTTCCAATTTTTACCATATTGTGAGCAGATAACTGTGTAGGATTATATTCTTAATTTGCTGTAGATGGGATTACGTTTGCTACTAATAAATTTGTTCACAAAATTCTGTAAATACTTTTCCCTAGCTTGCAAAGCAACAGTTAACAAATGTTTTAATGCCCAGAACTGCGAGGGCGGTCCCTAAATTAGCCGACCTGAAGTTTGGATAGTGCCAGTAGTTTGAAAAAAGGTATTTTATGTTTCAAATTTCAAGGCGCCACGTTGTTTGCTATTTTTATTTGAGCTATCAAAAGTAAACGATTTCAGTGAATTTGTAAACATGGGAAAAAAACTGGTCACTGTAATTCAATATTTCCATTTGAAAGGTCTCAATCAATATTAAAGCCGAGATATAATCTACTGTGGGGATGTCTGCTGCTTCGTTTACGACTTTAAAATATTGGCCAGCAGAGTTTAAACGAGGCCGAGACCGAGCTGATTAAACGAACACCGTAGTACTCGACCAATTGAGGTGTCTATGCCAGACACGGTTAAGAAAGGCCACAAAGTGGTTTCGGATGATCGTCGGTTGAAGCTGCGTGAGCTGGCTTAAAGAATGGGCATTTCAAAAAATGATATACTTCGTATATTGACCGAAAATGGGTGCCGCGCTTGCTTTCAAAGGAGCAAACTCAGCGTCGTGAATATGTTTCAGTAGAATGTTTGGCGACGTTTCACTGATGACAATATCTGTGAAGTAATCAAGTACAGGGTGGCGCACCAATTGCGCTATGATATGAAATTCAAATAACTTTTTTGTTAATCAATGTATTTATTGTCTTATTGTTGTTTTTTATAACTTATTGGTTTTGAATGTGATAGATCGTAAATGACCTCCATGATCGTTCACGCATAAATGTGACACCAGATCAAAAAGTTATTCATTGCGGTCTGTAAGGTTGAAGTCGAGATCGCCTAAATTATGGTTTTAATGGACTGTTTCAATTCAGGCAAACTCTTTGGCTTCATTTTATACATCTTGCTGGACATAACCCACAAAAAAAAACGTCTGATGCAGTCAGGTGATGTGATTTGGTGGCCAGCGGTAAGTGGAGTTTCTGGCTATTAACTTGTTTGGGAATTTTCGTTCGAGCTCCGCCTTAACCGGTTTGGCTATGTGTTCAGTTGCTCCATCTTGCTGAAATCAAATGTTGTTGCATTGGATACGTCTTCGGCGTAGTTCTGGGTAGAAAAACTCCATCGACATCTTTAAATAACGGTCCCCATCGGTCCCCGTTTTGTTAATTAATTAATTAATTTTAATTTATTTAATTAATTTTTTCAGTTTCTTGATCATCTCACGAAACATTTATTCAGTTTATGTGGAAAATTTGGAATTTCATTAAATTCGGTCTTTGACTTCCTTGTGGCGTGAGTCAAATGTTATTGCATTGGATACGTCTTCGACGTAGTTCTATGTAAAAAAAAAAACTTCATCGACATCTTTAAATAACGGTCCCCGTTTTGTGTTTGTAGCACGATTTGTGCGTTACCCTGTATATATATATATAAATATATATATATTAATTTTCATTAATTTTATTCAGTTTCTTGATCATCTCCTGAAACATTTATTCAGTTTATGTGGAAAATATGGAATTTCATTAAGTTCGGTCTTTGACTTCCTTGTGGCGTGAAATGGGGCACCATTCGTTTTGCAACACATTTCTGCCACACTGCTTTTAGATGTGGCATAACGACGCCATCTCCAGCCCTCCTTTGCATTTGTACAAATCACCCCAATGTAGAATTTTCTTTCAGTGCACGATCTACAGTCCATAGCACAAAAATGTAAATTTACAAATTGCCGTCTACATAGAAATTATGTGAGTACGCGGCACGGTACTATTCATCTGAACTATTCAAATTGCCTACATTATTTGCATGCTTCAACCAATTGATGGTTGTTCAGGCGTCCACAATAGTATATAATATTTAAATGCAACTTTTTTCTGAATTTCAATTAAACTTCTCAGAGATGCAGTGGTTTAAAATCGCATTATCACCTGCAAAAAGAAGCCATGTAACCGCCACTGCCACTACCACCACCACCACCACCAGTACCATCACTAAACTTTAACATCTTCCAGTTGCAAGCTTTACTCTCTCGGCACGACACACAAGTGTGAACCCCTTTCAGTCTGGCCAAACCTTTTCAACACAATAAACATCACATCTCGTGTGGCTGTTTGTGGTGGTAACCCCACACCTTCCAGCCGCGCTGACATCGTGGTGCCCAAAAAAAAGAAATCACACACACCGACAGGGGCCACCCTATTCGCCTTGATTTGGTATTCAATTTCATATTCACATAATTATGTTTTAACAACATTACCAGGTTTTACATGAATACCAATATATTTAAATTGTATTCACAAGACGTGTCGTGAATTCACAAAACCTTGCGTTGACTCTCGAAACGACAGCGATTATGTGGTTGAATTATTCTGCTGGTCATAAATAATTTGATTTTTGCTAAAAATTCGAAATGGAAAATGCAAACTTCCTGCGTTGGCACCGGTAACCTTAAGAAACGTGTTTAAATTGTGTAATTTTAAGTTTCCATATCTATAAATTACAATAAATCTGTGCCAGGCAAGAAGTGTTAAATAGGAATCCTTAATTTAGAACATCTTTTGCCATCGAAAACTAGATTGAAAAGCTTTTAGCACAATCGAAATGTCCCATTGTAGTTGGTGGCACCAACTACTACATCGAGTCTTTGCTATGGGACATTTTGGTCAGCCCCCCTACAGCAGTGACAGAAACGCCTTCGTTTGCTTCCTCGCCATCAGTAAGCGGAGCCGGTAAATCTGCTGTTGCTGCTAACTCAGCATCGTCACAGTCATCACTGGCATCCCCGGTGTCTGGAGGAACTTCAAGTGTTGACGACAAGAAAAAGGATGTTGCCGCAATGTCTGGGAATTTGGATAATGTATGTATCACATTTTTTGACAGAAACAATCAAAAACTTTCCGTTTCTTTTACATTTATTGCACTGTGACTGTGAATCTTTTGTGTGTTTTTGTTTCTCCTGTTTTAGCCTTCGTTTATAGCTGAGACCGAAATGCTAACAATGTCATCAGAGTTGTTGCACAACCATTTAAGGAAAATTGATCCAGAAACGGCGAATCGTATACATCCGAATAATAAACGTAAAATAATAAGGTAAGTCTGTTTTATTACATATTTTTGTTTTCCTTTTAATTTGTTATAAAAATATATTACATAATAAGTAAGTTGAAAAAAAAAATCAATGAAAATAATCGCTTGGTATATCATTTCCCCAGCGAAGAAATATGCCTTCCTTAAGCTGATCTTCTCCATGTTATGTCTTAGCTGAAAAACCATTTAAAGGATTCTCATATGAGTGCGGTCCCAAAACTAACCGGCCTAACAAAGAAAACACAAAAAGGCTTGGAAACATTTTCTTTGTTTTCCAATGTAATCTCCTCGATACAGCTCGATACAATTTTTCCGCCTATATTCAATACCTTCTACACCCTGTTTATAGTAAGAACTATCAATATGGCCATCAACCGCAGATTCCACCTCTTTATTTTTGGTAAATCTTTTACCACCGAGCCATTTTTTCAAGTTTGGAAAAAGAAAATAATCCGAGGGAGCCAAATCTGGCGAATAACGTGCGTGATGAAGCAATTCGGACTTTAATTAATTTTGGTCATCGCAATAGTGGATGTATGAACTTGAGCATTGTAGTGATGAAACAACACATTCCTTTTCACCAAATGCGGACTTTTCCCCCCTTAATTTCATCACTTAATTGCTGCAATAAATTTGCATAATAATAGCTGCGGATGACTTTTCCTTTCTCAATATAATCAATTAAAATAATCTCAAGCGCATCCCAAAAAACAGATGCCATGTTCTTCACTTTATTTGGATACAATTCCACCATGCCAGTCCACTGCTATGGCTGTTTCTTTGTCTCAGGTTTGAATTGGTGGATCTATGTCTCGTCCATGGTTACAAATCGGGGCAAAAATTTGGCTTTATTGCGGTGAAACATCGCCAAACACTCTGCTGACACATCTTCACGACGCTGTTTTTGCTCCATTGAAAGCAAGCGCGGCAACCATCTTGCACACAGCTTTCTCATCCATAAATCTTCGGTCAATATACGATATACAACACTTTTCTAAATACCTATCATTTTAGTTTTCTCACGCACCTTTAGACTACGATCATCCAATGCAATATTTTGGATTTTCTTAATCTTGTCTGACGTGGGTACCTCAATTGGTCGCCCGCTACGGTGTTGGTCTGGGCAGCACGTACGGCCTCGTTTAAACTCTGCTACCAACAATTTTAAAGTCGTAAACGTAGGAGCAGACTCCCCCAGAGTAGAGTCCAGATCGGCTTTAATATTTTTTTGACTGAGACCTTTCAAATGGAAATTTTGAATTACATAACAGTGACCAATTTTTTCCATGTTTACAAATTCACTAAGGTCGTTTACTTTTGATGGCTGAAATAACAATATCAAGCAAACTGGCGTCTTAAAACTTGAAACATATGGTCTATAAGGTTGCCATTTTTATCAGAATATTGTTTTTTTTTTTTCTTCAAACTAATTGCACCATCTATACGTCATGTCGGCTAGTTTTGGGACTGGCCTTGTATTAAATCCATACAAAACTTTACATATAGAGTTTGCTACATAAGTTTTAAGGAAAGTGGATTAAGATACATTTTTGTATTGGGAAATGCTTTTATTGTTTTCCAAAATACTCTTCTCGAAGATCAATACCCTTTCGCGTGATTTTGAAACAGTTTTTGAAGACCTTTCTCCACTTCAAACGACTTCAAACTTGAAAACGTACATTTCACACAAACCAGTCGTTTCATTGTTTTTTTTTTTTTCGAAGTTTTATGTCCAATTAGTTTGTCTTCCATTCTGAAGTAATCGTTCTTGGATGGCGCCTTATCACGAAAAAGCGAAACGATTTGAGTTAAAGCATGTTGAAACCCGGAAAAAAAACGTTGGCCAAAAAATTTTAAGGATTTTAACCCATTTCTAAGCCGTCGCTGTTGGGTTAAAGCATGTCGAAAACCACAAATAAAAGTATATTCAAGTATTTTAAATTAATTTTGTGACCGAAATAAATGTTTATAGTTCCTGTTAAAAACGCGAAACGCGTGCATGCCATAAGAAACTTTTAACTTAATGCTTTTTAGGCGAAATTTAACACATCTACAAAAGAGTTACCAACTCTCAAAACTTAAGCTGCAACTTCATAGAAAACAACGCAAGTATGCAGGCTGCGTTCAAAAATCGATTTAAAGACTACCATTCATGGTGTTTTTTCATGCCATTATTTAAAATTCTATTTGTGAATGTTGGCAATAGAGGCATAACCAGGAATATTCGTCATAGCTAGCTTTGTTAATTCATTGTTAATATTAGAGACGACCGCAGTAACATCATATATATTTCGCCTAATACTGACACTCGCGTAATCTCAAGAATTTTTCATCTGGTTAATGAAGACATCACACACTATTTGTTTCATGCTAAGAGCGCGCTGTTAGAGGGTTCATAAAAAAAATATTTTAATGCTAATAATTTGGCAATTAATACTGGGTGGCGTACCAGTTGCTCTACAACAGGAAATTCAAATAAGTTATTTTTTATAATCAATGAATTTCATTTATTTTTTTTAATGGGTAGAAAATTCCGTTTTTTTTAGAAGACCGTAAATGAAGACCGTAAATGATCAGCATGTTAACTCTCAGAAAATTATTCATTGCGGCCTGAAGGGTTGAAGTGGGGATCGCCTTAATTATTGTTTTATTGAATTGCCTCAATTCGGTCAAATTACTTGGTTTCATTTTGTACACTTGCTTGAGATAACCCCATAAAAAAAGTCTGATGCAGTCAGGTTAAGTGACTTTGGAGGCCAGTGAAACGTGGAGTTTGTGGATATTAATTTGTTTGGAAATTTTTGCTGGATCTCTGACATAACCGGTTTGGCAGTTGCTTCATCTTGCTGGGACCAAACGCCATTGAAACGGATACATCTTAGACGAATACAATTCTGAGTAATAAAAACTCTTTCAATATCTTTAAATAACGATCCCCATTGATAGCTACAGTCACACTGTATCACCATTCGTGCACCACTCTGTGGAATATAAGGAAATGGTTGATTTCGAAGAATGACAAATGGCATATTTCCAATGCACTTCTTATCCAAAATGCCATTCCAAATAATTCTTTGCAGTATTTCGTGCACTTCATATGTATGTAGAGTTTCCGTTTCTGCCTGACAGCATTTGTTACGAATCTTTGTGCCAACTCAACACCCCAAATAAGTGTGAAGAGATTTTTGCAATGTCTTAATAATAATCTGCACTAAATGGCCAAACACTTCCGGAAGCATTCGTCTAAGCACCAGTCAATTTGCAAAAGTTATCTAGGAGTTGTTAAAAAGCCATTACCGAGGCGAATTACAATTGCACAAGAATTTCTTAATGAAAAAAAAAATTCTTTTACACTTTAATTAAAACTAAATTTACACCACGAAACAGGTGTCCGGCGCACAACGGCAACTGAACACGCCAGCCAACTTCCCTAAATGATCGCGGCTGGCAGTGTTCGACCAATGATAATTGGTAGGCGAATTTAAATGGTTTCTAATTTTAACACGAGTCCATAAAGTGAAACGGCCAATATTAATTTTACATACGTAGTGCAATTCCCGCCACTACATTCTATCATTCAATAGAAACCAGCACTTAAGGAGGTAAAGAAATTCTCCGTATACCTCTCTCTCCAATGTATGGCCATCATGTGGACATCAAAGTTCTATTTGCCGAAACTTCATTTTGGGGCTGATGATCCCAGTTGTCCGGCCACATACTAGGTACAATTTCATTCATAGCATTCGTAGTATATTAAAATGCATATAAATATAATAATTTTCGAATAAATTTCGGTTAGATTGTCTATGTACGATAAGTCGCAACGGTCGCCGCCACAATAATGAATACTTATGGCCAGAACCATAACAAAAACGTGTTCACAATTAAATTGAAATAAAAATTATTGCAACTTCTCACGTGCATTAAATATATAAAATAATGAAGAGAATACAAGGCGAAATAACACACATGAAAGAAAGGTACAAGCGATCTCTTTTAGCTGGATTACTGTGACGCAAATGAGTCTTTATATGTGTGGTAGGTAGGAAGACAGTGCATTCGAAAAGAGAGGGTGAACTGCAAACTAAGCTGGAAAGATAAATGCCACCAAAATTGTGAATGTACTGACATAGCGTTACAATCAAAATTTAATATCAACACCAAAAATTAACACGTTTTCCTACAAGATCGAAATTTATCACATTTGGCAATAAAACCCTAATTTCTAACTGCCATATCTCATGTCTGGAAACTATATCTCATGCTAGAACAAAGATAGTAATAGTCGTCTAAACTACTTGTATTTTTCAGAAAAGTTTTTAAGTCTTGCTTACGCCATTCCTAATATCTTGTCACACATATTTAGTGCCTCTATATTTCATGTCCATGTCTTTACTCAGGGTGGCCAGGAGCGGGAAACTTGTTTGTACCCTACAACTTTGGATATACAGGGTTACTCATTTTTCGATTTCAAAAGCAAAGTTAAATAAAACACACATAATGCTATGATTACGATGAAACCTTTATTTCATTGTAATGCTTGGACTTAGCCATTATGTACAAAATACAATGTCATTTAAATAATCGTGTCTGGATTGGTAATATAGCTAGCAATAGATCCTTTTGAGGTAGTTTTCAACCACTTTTTTTTTGTAAATTTCAAACGGTATCTCGGCGGTTTTCAAATGCTCCAAATTATCCGCGTAAACACTTGCTATGATAGGTATGATCTAAATTTATTGGCTATTACATAGACTTTCACCACTTTGCTGAAAAAATTGTGTCCAATTTCAGCTTCGCTGGATGCACGTATTTCTCTGCTGGGTATTCGCTGATAAGCGCAAATAATTCTTAATTTTTTTTCTCCCTGCCAATAACATTATTGAAATTTTAACACTCTCTGAACGAAATTTCAAAATCTCCGCAAATACTTATCCAATGATGGCAGTTTTTTAATACAAGCATTCGTTGAATACTAATCATAAAGGGTGTCCCAACAAAAACGCAAGATTTAAATTTGGCGTCATTCGAAGTGTCATTGTTTGACATTTGAACAATTGTTATTGTTTGCTAGTAGAGGGTACGAGATTAGTAAAAATGAAGCGCTACACGAATGAACAACGCATTCTCATTGTGAAATTGTTCTACCAAAATGGTAAAAGTTTAACGACTACAGTTCGCAAATTGCGATCAATTTGCGATCACAATAATGCTCCAAAAGAGTCAACTGTAAAGAGATTAATGGATAAATTTGCCAAAACTGGGTCTGTTAGTAATGTAAAGGCAACAACGCGCCTTCGATCAGGCCGATCGACCGAAAATGTCACAGCTGTACGTACGTGATGATGTCGCTCAAACTCCATTCACCTCAATTCAACACCGAGTTCAGCAAATTGGTGTCTCCAAATCCACTATGCAGCGAATTTTGACGAAAGATTTGCATCATTTGAAGAGACAACATGAAAATGCTGATTTTGCCGATAAAATCATCTTCAGTGACGATGCCCATTTTCATCTTGATGGCTTCGTCAATAGGCAGAATTGTCGCATTTGGGGTGAGGAAAATCCTCGAGTGATTCACGAGAAGCAAATGCATCCTCAACGTGTCACTGTATGGTGTGGATTTTGGGCTGGAAGAATCATTGGACCCTTTTTTAATGAAAATGAGGCATGTCAAACGCAAACAGTCTATGGTGTTCGGTATCGTGAAATGATAACCGGTTTTTTCGTGCCTTGAGTTGAAGAAATGAATGTGGAGGGCATGTGGTTTCAACAAGATGGCGCCACATGTCATACAGCCAGAGAAATAATTCAATTGCTGCATCAGTCATTTAAATCTTGCGTTCTTTTTGGGACACCCTATAGTTTTTAATGGTACTACATTGGTATGAACTCATCGTTGCATGTGACAAAGAGTTATGCAGTCAGGCAATTAACATCAACAGTTTTGTTCTCTCAGTATTTGCAGCGCACACTCTACCAATCTGTGATCAAATTTTCAAATTTGTCATTGCAGCCGAGACAACTTTTGGCGACACCTTCTCAGTTCTCGAAGAGTTGCAGAAATATCTCATATGATGATATCAATAATATCGGCGTACCCAAACTTCTCAATATGGTCATAACTCTCACGGTCTCTGACGTAGCCCCACAAACAAATCTAACGGCGTCAAATCACATGGCTTTGATGACCAAATGACGATACCAAAACGTGAAATTACGCTCTCTGGGCGCTTCTCAAGCAACTAAGCCAAAATCGGTAGTGTTGTGTGGCTCGTGGCATCATCTTGTTGACACCCCATATCGTCCAGTTCATAATCTTCGATTACAGACTAAAAAAATCGGTTTTCATACAGCCATAGCGCTCTGTATTGAAATTTAGATTATTCGCCACACTTTCAATAACGGAAGCGATATTTTCGGCAGTGCGTACATTGCGATGA
Organism: Philornis downsi; assembly: GCA_019455685.1. NCBI lineage: Eukaryota > Metazoa > Arthropoda > Insecta > Diptera > Muscidae > Philornis > Philornis downsi. The sequence continues at coordinate 131,420 of JAHXMU010000050.1, read as the reverse complement.
TGCACAGGCCTGACCACATCTGTAGAAGCGTTACAGCCTCTTCAAATTTCTTTATTATCTTGCCAATTCCTTGCACAGTAGATCGTCGATTATGACGACCATAATCAGCCCGTAATTCACGAGACGTGCTCGCATTTGAATCACCACATTTGTGGTAAGTTTTGACCAATTTTACGCGTTCTTCGGTTGTTAAACGATTCATATTCGTAAATGGCGAACTTTTCACTAAATAAATAATACTTCAGACGACAGGTGTTTAACACCGGAAAAAATGTTCACGTTTGAATTACTGCTTTTGTAGTAAGTTTTAACTATTTTTACGTGTTCTTCAGGTTTAAACGATTTTTATTAGTGGATGGCTAACTTTTCACTAAATAAATAACATTTAAGGTGACAGGTATTTAACAACCGACAACTTTGCCATACCGGCGGTTTTGAAACCATCCTGTATATGGTGTTTGATAACTTGTTGCCATTGTGAAAGTAATTCCATTATGCCTTTCTCGTAAAAAACTTCGTCTCTATTGGTCCTGTATAATGAAAGCAAAGAACGACGGCTTGTGGGAAAAAGAAGGCAGTCACCGTCTAGGTTCACCATGGCACCTCTGCCCGTCATAGTGTTGCCAGTTATTCACAACAAAACAGAGGTTTTTACAGTTGCACGGTTAGTTTAAGTGCCATTCACACCAACAAATATATAGTTCATTTTAACAATTTATACCAAACTAGCCCACCCGGCAAACGTTGCTTTGCCTTCAAATTTTATTTTTATTGGAAATGTTTCATTAGCAGGAGCAGAAATAATTGCTTTTTAATTTGTGGTTTGTATAGGAGGTACCACTCCCCATTGTCCAATCCCGCCCATATTTGCAGCAGCACTTAAGATATGTACACCAAACCGATGTATCAAATTTTGTTGAAATACCGTAAACAGGAGCAGAAATATTGGATATTTAATTTATGGTTTGTATGGGAGGTACCACGCCCCATTGTCCAATCCCGCCCATATTTGCAGCAGCACTTAAGATATGTACACCAAACCGATGTACCAAATTTTGTTCAAATACCGTAAACAGGAGCAGAAATATTGGATATTTAATTTATGGTTTATATGGGAGGTACCACGCCCCATTGTCCAATCCCGCCCATATTTGCAGTAGCACTTAAGATATGTACACCAAACCTACGCACCAAATTTTGTTCAAATACCGTAAGCAGGAGCAGAAATAATTGATTTTTAATTTTTTGCTTGTATGGGAGGTACCACGCCCCTTTGTCCAATTGGACCGAATTGTAAATCTAAACCATCCCGGGCATCACCCAGACGCATATACAAAAATTTATGCAAAGCGGTCCAGCCGTTTAGGAGGAGTTCACTGACAACGCCCGTACAGTAGAATTATATATATAAAGATAATGATAATTCAATTTAATTCAAGGCAATTCTATTCAATTTTACATAATTCAATAAAATTACAAATAATTTAGCGTAATTCAAAATAATTCAACGTAATTCATGATAATTCAAAAGCTAATTATTCTGAAAATGCAGTGTAATTCCTGTGATTCAGTGTAGTTAATAATAACTTGAAGAAGGGGTTTAACAGAGTTCAACACTTAGTATTTCTATGGATAAAGAGATGAAGAATATTTCCCCCAAAAGGCAGAAAGTTAATATAATTGACGCTGATAACGTAAGACAATGGAGAACGATTTAGAAGACTGTTTTGAGGAGCTGATTCTCTGACTTAAAAAATTAACTAAGATAAATGGCGACTATGATGAAAGCATAGAAGCGAGACGTAGAATAAAGACAAATAGTTACAACTTATTTGTTACGTTTTTGTGGTCTACTAAGTTTATTTTGGTTAGTCTGCTAGTATTTTTTTATAAAAATTGTAATTTGCTAACCCACAAGCATTGTCTCAAATTAATATGTAAACATTACTTGTCATGACCCCATCTAAAATTTAGACCATTGAACTATTTTTCTGCAAGTCAACTATATAGTTTTCTTGTCTACTGCACTGTACTTTAACGTGATATTTAATTGTATTCCAACTTGTTCATATCTGAAGATGTCGTGTCATTTCATAGCAGCAAAACAATGGAAACGTTGCGATAACTGGACGGGATCTGATTAAGGCGACTGCATTAAATTACTTGTACGAGTATAGTTTACAGTTTATTCTGAGATATGTTAAATGTTCAAACATTAAGTTAGTAACAATAAATATGAGCCAACAACACGAGGCGATGTATCATGAATCTCCAAAATATGGCCATGATCGCCAATTGCGATAGATTGGAGCAGAGTGGCTTCAAGGAAACGCTTGTCAGACGGATATGTGTTTGCGTATGTAGTTCGTTTAAAGTCCTTGGAATGAGGTATATGTCGTCGTTGCAATTGACGCGCTCATTGACACATATTTTTGCTCGCATACTTATACAGCAGCGTATTTAAAATTTTTGTCAAAATACATTGTATCAACTGTAGAATACATCAATACAAGGATACATAAAATTCAAAATATAAAAACTGCATTTCAAATTAGCGCATATTTACAAATGAGAATTCAAATGAATTTTCAGTTTTCATTTCATTGTTGTATCCTTGCAATCTATGCCAACTAAGTTTGCCCTTTCACTTGTAAACATTCAGCTGAGATCACAGTCAACTGAGATACAGTATATATATTCTTGATTTATAGAAAATGTATGTCGATTAAACACGTCCATCTCTGTCCACATTCACATGCCGGTTTAAAATTCGATAGAGGCTACTCCACCTAAGACAACAAGCTAAAATTTCGTATAAAAATGTGTCTGTGATTATACATAGATAGATAGATTGAATTTCATATTGGTTAAAATCGGTTTAGTATGATCAAATTTGTTCACTTCTTGGGAAACAAGTATTTTGCGTCAGTACTAAAAAGAACCGTCTCAACCCATTAACTATATTATGATAGGTCATATTTCTGGGCATGGTCATTGAAAAATATATAAAAAGATAACTTTCTTACTGTAACTATTAAGGGCGCAACTAAGTTCTCGCTGTATATAAAAGTACAACTTTATTGTGAAAACATGTTTACAAATGATTCATTGAAAGTATTGCCCATCGTTAGCTACTACTTTTTCCCATCTTTCTGGCAAAGCTCGGATTGCGTCACGGTCAAACTGTTCATTTTTTGAGGCTATACACGAATCTAGCCATTCCTTGATGTCGTCATATGAATGGAACTGCCGCTCAGCCAGACCGTGTGCCATCGAGCGGAACAAGTGATAATCTGACGGTGCAATATCTATAGAATAAGGCGGGTGGGATAAGACTTCCCATTTCAGGGTTTCCAGGTAGGTTTTAACGGGCTTGGCCACATGAAGCCGAGCGTTATCACGCTGAAGAATCACTTTCTCGCGCCTCTCCGCGTGTTGTGGACGTTTCTCACGCAGAGCTCGGCTCAATTGCATTAACTGAGTCTATACTGATGCCCTGTGATGGTTTTACTTGCTTTCAACAGCTCCTAATAAATAACACCTGCCTAATCCCACCAAATACAGAGCATAGCCTTCCCAGCGTGAATATTCGGCTGAGGCGACGACGTAGAAGCATGACCGGCAACCCCCTTGACTTCCATTTGTTTTCTTTGGATTGCTGTATTGAATTAATTTTTCATCACCGGTTACAATATGATAAAGAAAACGCTTCCTTTTTTGTCGCTGAAACAGTTGTTCACAGTCGAAAAACGACGCTCAACGTCTCCTGGCTTCAACTCATAAGGAACGCATGCAATCATACAATTACAATATGATGAAGAAAACGTTTCCTTTTTTGTCGCTCAACGTCCCTTGGCTTCAGCTCATAAAGAACCCAAGTTCTTTGCTTCTAAATCATTCCCATCGCTTGGAAGAGGCTTGGCGGGTAACTCGTGATACTGAAGCAAGCTCTACCTGCGTTTGACACGGATCCCTTTCAAGCGATGTCGTCAATTTACTGTCTTCGAAGGTTTTTCGCCTTCCTTCTAGCGAACGGTCTTGGACATCAAAATTACCGTCTTTAAAGAGACGGAACCAATCTCGATCAGTTTTCTTTCACTTAAAGCAGCATCTCCGTAAACGTTTTGAAGCTACCGATGAGCTTCAGCTGCCGTTTTCTTTGATTGAAATAAGAAAATCAATTCCTTCTGCATATGACAATTATTTGGTACAAAATCATACATATTCACACAACCAAAAGAATATGACGTCAACAGAAAATCGTTATTGTGCCGAGTCGTTATTTTTACCATATGCATAAGCTTGGCACATGACGTTTAGGTTATGGCAGATTCGACTAGCATTTACAAATGGCGCCATCTATTGGCAAACAGCGGGAGCTTAGTTGCGCGGTAGTAGTACAGAAATGTCAGTCAGATGAACTGGCTTGCATATACGAGCATAACAAAACCTTCTAAAACTGACGTCCGGAAGTGTCAGTAGATCGCTTTTAGAAAAATTCGTAGAACAAGACAACTTAATTCTTTTTTTTTTTTGTCGTAGTTCAAACCCACACTCTTGGCCATAAATATCGCCCATATTCTCAAACTTTCAACGGACTTCTACAAGAAAGGAAGCGATGCTTTTTTCCACATTATAGCTTCTTCTACAAGAAAGGAAGTGCAACTTTTTCCTACATTATAACTTGTTCTACAAGAAAGGAAAGGAACTTTTTCAATGCTCCATTAAATTTTTCGATGTTAAAGTGTGTTGATTTCATGATCTTCCTGAAATGTGGTAGTCCGTCTCCAATTTGTTCTCTTATAAAATATTTAGCTTCACTTCACTTCAATTGTTTTTTTTATTGTTTATTAACTGTTAGCGTCTACTTAAACAAATATTACTGACTAAATACATAACATTTCATGTCCTTCGAAATTAATTTGGGCCGGCCAGGCGAACCGTAGTCATTGAATCTCCGTCCAGGCGCATCGTATTAATTTCAGTTGCTTTAACTAATTTTCACTTACGGAAAACTAAGGAAAAAATATCTTGATTTATGGCTGACCAATTGCCTACCAACTACCTACTTGCCTGTCTGGTTGCTTCGAATGTCAGGGTTTGTTCTATTTGAAACTTCCTACTTTTCATGTACTTTAATTGTGTTGACCCTTTTTTCCCCCTCTTTTTTTTTGTTTTTTTTTTTTTTTTGCTCGCATGATACCTAAGTAGCTGCTTTATGCCCCACCTGGTGTAAATTTAATTCTCTTTCTCGTTTTTATTTTGTTTTGTTTCCATTAAGTATCAGAAGGTGTAAGATGAGAGCTACATCATGATTGGGATGATGATGATGATAATAAAGAGAATTATTCGTGCAATAAGTTCTGTCACGCTACTCGAACTGTCAGTCTGATTGCAAAAAAATAGATGGCAGACAACGCCATACTACTATTTATGCGATGAAGGGTGGCGATACAAGTGTTATGGCGTGATAGAAATCAAGTTGATGTACAGTTGTAACGAGTTTGTCAAAACGTTTCTATTCAAAGATATCCCTAATTATAAAATTGTTCAGATTCCTATTAAAAATATAGTAAAAGGTTAGAATGTAAGCAATATGTCGAAAATAGTGTAGGAATTTAAGACAATAGAGTTAAAAGATCGAAGAAATGAAATAATCTTCAAATTAAAGCTTTTCAATTTACTACCGGAAATAATGACTCCACCCCAAATTTATCGTTTCGACAACAAAATGTGGTTTGTAACCTTTAATAACAAAAAAAAAATGTTTAATAAATATTTACGGATAGTAAGTAAATTTTCCAAAATTGGAGTTTAAAAAATTGCTATAACTAGTAAATCCCATCGAATTTTGAAATAGGGATTATCAAAATCGGTACTCGTTACATCGGAGTACAAATCGGTAACATAAGTAAAGTGAATTTTTTTCTAGAAGTCATAGTTTATGTTGCAATTTAACTATATATTTATACATATATATTAAAGCACTTCGAATTGGAATAACAATTCGTAAAACAGAAGTTTGTATATTCTACGGGTACTTCATTACCGCGGCTTTTACCTTTTTTGCTGTGGGCGCCCTAATGAACAATCCAAAAACGAAACTGAACTCATTTCTGTATGTTTCTAACAGGATTTAATCGAAGGGCGCCTTTCTCTTCGTGTCAAATTTTCCTCCCAAAATCACCAAAATAAAATAATCGCTAAAACGCTAAAATATTTGTAATGCCAAACAACGGCGAAAGCTTAGTTCTGCTGTTTCCAAAAGCCTCTGTATGTTTCTAGCAGGATTTGGTCGAACGGGCTTTTCTCTTCGTGTCAACTTTCATTCCCAAAATCGCCAAAGCACAAGAAACTCTAAAACATTTAAATAACTGCAATGCAAAAAAACGGCGAAAGCTTAGTTCTAATGTTTTCAGAGTCCACCGCATGTGTCTAACACGATTTGGTCGGAAAGCGCTTTTCTTTTCGTGTCAATTTTTTTCTCCAAAATCGCCAAAATAAAGGATTCGCCAAAACGCTAAAATATTTGTAACGCAAAACGGAGGAAGGTTAGTTCCAATGTTTCCAAAATCCACCGTATGTGTCTAACACGATTTGGTCAGACGACGGTTTTCTCTTGGTGTATTTTTTTCCTCCAAAATCGCCAAAATAAAGGATTCGCTGGAACGCTAAAATATTTGTAATGCAAAACGGCGAAAGATTAGTTCCAATTTTCCAAAATCCACCGTATGTGTCTAACACGATTTGATCAAACGACGCTTTTCTCTTCGTGTCAATTTTTTTTTCTTCAAAATCTCCAAAATAAAAGAATCGTTAAAACGCTAAAATATTTGTAATGCAAAAAGACGGCGAAAGATTAGTTCTGTTGTTTCCAAAATCTACTGTATGTTTCTAGTATGATTTAGTGAAACGGCGCTTTTCTATTCGCGTCAATTTTCTTCCCCAAAATCTCCAAAATAAAAGAATTGATAAAACGCTAAAATATTTGTAGTGCACAAAACGGCAAAAGCTTAATTATAGTGTTTCTAAAATCCACTGCATATTTCTAACAAAATTTGATCGAACGGTGGTTTTCTCTTTGTATCAATTTTTTCCCAAAATATCGCCAATTCAAAAGGTTTGGTCAAACGCTAAAATATTTGTAACGCAAAAGTGAAAGCTTAGTTCTACCGTTTCCAAAATCCACTGCAAATTTCTAGCAGAATTTGGTCGAATGGTGCTTTCTCTTCGTGCCAGTTTTTCCCCAAAAAGGAAGAATCGCTAAAACGCTAAATTATTTGAAAGGCAAAAATGGCAAAAGTTTAATTCTAGTGCTTCCAAAATCTACGGTTTTTGCTTTTGACATTATTTGGCACACTTGTCTTAGTTGAAATGCGAACAAATATTTTAGAAAACAAGCTTTCATTGCTTCCATAATACACATTTAGTAGGAACTAACCAAACAATTTGCGTATATTTTCTACCTATGTTGTGTACTAACTCTATTTATTCATATTTTACGGTATAACCGATGTGAAAACGCGCCGATCAACGATATTAATGATACTTTCCATATACGGTGGCGGTCCAAAACCAAGTCGACCTAAAAAGGAGGACACAGAAAAAGTTGGGAAAAATTTTCTTTATTTTTCAACACAATCTCCTTGTAGCTTGATACACTTTTTCAAGCAATATTCAATGACCTCTATACCCTGTTTATAGTAAGAACTGTGAAACTTCTTAAAATAGCTATCAACCGCAGACTCCATCCCTTCATTGTTGGCATATTTTTTACTACCGAGCCATTTTTTCAAGTTTGGAAATAGAAAATACTTCGAGGGGACTAAATCTGGCGAATAAGGTGCATGAGGAAGCAATTCGAACTCACTAATTTTGGCCATCGCAATAGTGGATGTGTGAACTGCTTTTGCTCTATTGAAAGGAAGCGCGGCACCCATGTATAGCACCTTTTGAAATACCCACCATTTCAGCTAGCTCACTCACTTTCAGCCGGCGATCATCCAATATCATTTCATGGATTTTCTTAACCGTGTCTGACGTGGACACCTCAATTAGTCGACCACTACGGTGTTCGTCTTGCTAGCTCGTACGGCCCTGTTTTAACTCTGCTAACCTATATTTTACAGTCGCAAACAAAAGAGCAGACTCCCACAGAGAATCTAGCTTGGCTTTAATATTGGTTGGATTAAAATCTTTCCAATGGTGAGCAATTTTTTCATTGTCTACAAATTCACTGATATCGTTTAATTTTGATGGCCCAAATAAAAATACCAAACAATGTGGCACCCTGAAATTTAAAACATATGTTGGCACTTTACACTAAAATAGTTTTTTTTTTTTCAAAAGACAGGCACAATCTATATGTCAGGTCGTCTACATATAGTTTTGGGACCGCCCTCGTGCTCTGTATGACTATGTACAAATAATATTTAAAGTGGACCTTATTGGTCCATGTTTTTCATACATTTCATATCGTATATTCATATATTGTGCTGATGGGCCACAATTCCTTTCCTACTGGCCAAAGTTGATATGTTGTGGGCGATTGCTTCCTTTAGCCGGTCTACTTAGTCGTTTAGCCGTAGGGAAGCAGCTCATATTAGATGATTGCCAAACCCATCAAACAGGCAGCAAACTCTTCGTGGTGTTTAAAATTGGACCAGCGCACCACGATTCAAACATAGTCTTTCTCGCCTGGCGTTATCGCAAATGAACCACTTTTCATCGTTAGTCATCATCCGCTTCAGTAATGGGTCTATTTTGTTGTATATCCCCAGATGTAAATGCGGTTTATGGTTATTTTTTTGGCGCTAAAGCGTGCAGCATCCTTGGACTGATCCTTTTTTTTTTTTTGTATCCATACGTATTTCAGTGATTCCCAACGGTTTTTTGTGCAATTTTCAGTTCCTGAGCTAATTGAAACAGTGTTTACATGGCAGTATTTACGGTCGGGTTTAACGATTTCCATTATTGTATCGACATTTTCGACAATTGGCCTTCCATGGCGTGGTGCATCTTTGATATCAAAATTACCGGAACGGAATTTACGAAACGTGTGATTTGTTGTTACAGTATCAGGACCATAACACTGATACCGTTTCCATTCGCCTGACTTGCCGTTTTAGTGTGTATCGAAGGAAAACTGTAAAATATGGCGTATTTTCTGTCAGTTGTTAAATACTTGTCGCATGAAATGTTATTTATTTAGTGAAAGTTTTGCCATTTGCAAATATGTTTGCGCGGATAATCCCCACACGTTGGAGCATTTGAAAACCAACATTGGTCAAGTTATCGCCGAGATATCTTCCGAAATGTGCGAAAAAGTGGCCGAAAACTACCTCAAAAGGACCTACTGGATCATTTAAATCATATTGTATTAAGTTTTATTTAACTTTACTTTTGAAACCGAAAAATGGATAACCACGTACAATACTGAGCAGTCACAAAACTGTCTTGAAACATATGAGTTATTAGCGAAAGGACAAGATTTTTTAAAGACAGGCCAACCCGTTGCATAAAGGTTCCATACATATGAGCTGTCGGCTTGTCTTTCCTATTACCGCAGAAAGTTTTGTAGCGAATTAACTCTTCATCACGGAATTCTTTGTATTTAACATTAGCGGATGAATCTGAAATGAATCTCCGTGAAAGTTATGGACACATTATATCGGGTTGTTCAGAAAGTTTGTTCGGTTAATTCGTTAGTTCACCATACGTCATTTCTTACGACGTAGAGTTCCGCTCTCATAACACTATCATAACTTCCTCTCACCTCTTCTCTAAACTGTTTGCTATTGTTTACTTGTGTTCTCGTTCTAGTCGTGGGTGTTTATAGCGTTTAAGAAGTTTTAAAAAGAGAAAAAAAATGGGCAAAAAAGATCATTTGAGGCATATTATACTATATTATTTCCGAAAAGGAAAAACGGCTGCTGAATCCAGCCGAAAAATAAATTCTGTTTATGAAGAAAATGGACCAAATGGAAGAACTTGTTAGAAATGGTTTAAAATATTTTCTACGGGAGACTTCTCAATAATGGACGCTCCCAAATCAGGATGACCAAAAGAAATTGTTTCCGAGGAGGTGAGAGATTTAATTGTTGTTAACCTCTTACAACAGTTAGGGAAAAATAACTGAAATAATAAAAAAAATCAGTCTCAACCGTTCACGGGGACATAAAAGAGCTCGGATTTATGAGCAACCTCGATGTGTGGTGGTGGTTGTCTCACTCTCTCACCGAGGTCAACCGCATGAATCGCGTTGACGTCTGCGATAACCTAAGGATAAGAAATAACAAGACACCATTTCTGAAGAAACTCACCACAGAGAATGAGGAATGAATAGTCTACAACACTGTAACACGAAAATATCATGGAGGAAACCAAATGAAACCACCCAATCCACCTCTAAGGCAGGTCTTCACCCCAGGAAGGGTGTGGTCGATTTGGTTGAATGCCAAAGGAGTAGAATTTTCTGATCTTCTCTTAACAAATCAAACGATTAATGAGGACTACTATATTGCACAATTAGATAAATTGAAGGCGTCATTGCAAGAAAAATGGCCGAGGCTCATCAATCGCCTTAATTGCAATCCCTTCAGAAACTGACAGAGGTTGGGAGGGAAGTTTTATCTCATCCACCGCACAGCGCCCGTCCTCACACTGAATTACGGACCCTTCAGAAACTGTCACAGGTTGGAAGGGAAGTTTTACCTCGCTCACTGTACTCCCCAGACCTCACCTCGTCTGACTATTTCGCCGTCTGAGCAACCACTTGAAGGATTTGACTGAAAAACTGACTGAAAAACAGACTGAAAAATCGAATTGAACGCTTTTTTTTCAGAAAAACCACACGAGTTTTATGAGAGAGTAATTAAAAAGCTCCCGGAGAAGTGGGAAGAATTTGTTAAAGAAAGGGGGAGATTATATAATAGACTAAAATAATTGTTTTCTTATATATAAATTTGTAAATAAATTTCGTTTAAAAACCGAACGAACTTTCCGAACAACCCGATAGTTAATGTAAAGTATCAAAGAAAAGGGTGGGTTTTTAGACACAATCAAAACATAGAGGATTCGATCGCTTGTAATTCTCTTTTAAGTGATAGTTTGATGATAAAGATTTCAATATCATTGGTTTATTTTGGTTATACAGGGTGTTCGTCGGGAAGGTATACTACTTTGTTTTGCCGCCATTTTGGTAAACATTAGTCTTGACAGTTCATACTTGGCAGTCGTGAAGTAGAGACGTGGCAAATTTAATATGGAAAAATATTCAATAAACCAACGTGTTTTAATCGTTAAAACATTTTATCAAAATCAATCATCGATGACTGTGATGATGAGAAAGTTATGTGAACATTTTGGGAGAAACAACGTGCCAACAAGGCGCGCTATTTATCGTGTAGTGAATGATTTCGAAGAAAGAGGGTCTGTAGCTGATAGGGCCAAGTATGGACCACAACGTACTGCAAAGTCGGCTGAAAGCACTACTGCTGCTCAAGAAAGTGTTCAAAACAATCCATCAGCCTCAATTCGACGCCGTGATCGGGAGGTTGGTCTTCAAAGAACAACTTTGGCCACAATTTTGCACAAGAATTTGCATTTGTTTCCATTTAAGATTCAGTTGACACAAGAGCTTCTTCCACAAGACCATTTACGCCGCTGTACATACATATGCCAATAGGATGTTACAGCTCCCCTATGACAATCCCGATTATCATGCAAAAATTCATAATGAGTGATGAGACACATTTTCATTTGAATGGATATGTGAATAAACAGAATAGTCGGTTCTGGGCAATGGAAAACCCTCAAATTATTCATCAGTCACCTTTGCATCCATTAAAAGTGACAGTCTGATGTGCAATTTTGTCAGGAGGAATCACTGGACGTTACTTCTTTGAAACTGAAAACGGCGTAACGGTAACTGTCAATGGGTGATTGAAAACTTTTTAACGCCACAACTGCATGCTTTGGACTTGATTAACATGTGATATCAACAACACGGTGCCACATCGCATGCAGCCAGGATTACTATGTAATTACTGCGAGACCTCTTTCCACAACAAGTTATTTCAAGAAATGGTGATGTTGATTTGCCCCTACGGTCGCCTAATTTGACTGCTCCGGACTTCTTTTTGTGAGGATATCTGAAAAACAAGGTTTATGCAAACAAACCAGAAACGCTTGAGCAACTCAAACAAAATATTCGTGATGAAATTAATGAATTACCGCGTGAAATGTGTGAGAATATAGGAAAAATGTGCTCGAAAGGGCTCGCATTTGTGAGGCTGAGTCGGACATTTATATGATATTATATTCCATACATAATTGCCGACATTAAATAAAACATTTATCAACATAAGATCCATTCTCTTTCATTTAATCAAAAATTATAAACAAACGAAATAGTATACCTTCCCGACGGACACCCTGTATCTTTAGTATTTCAACACTTCAATATTTCAAATTTTCGATATAGCAATACTTCATTGATTCAATATTTCAATATTATCATTTGCTCATCATATTGCATGCTTCTTGAATGTTAGCAAGAATATAAAATTTTTGGGGGTTCCAACATATAGATCATCCCAAAAAATGTTACACTTCTAGGCGGATATAAAATGCCCTTTGTACTTTTCTTACTCTTACGGTGTTTGATTAAAACACATAATTTTAATTCAGCTCAGGCTGTTCTTATTTGCAATAATTTATTAAAATGCATTTCCCGTCTCTGGTTAGCATTATAAAATCAGACTTTGCTCCTTTGTCAAATAGCGACACTAACTGCCGGTGTAGCAAAACGTATTATAGTTCAGGTTAATTCTAATTTTAATTTTATATATTTTTCAATATTGATGTCTTGTAGTTTAATTTTTTTTTTCTTTCGCTTTCTTAGAACTATCAACGCACAGCGAGAGCTATTGACCTATTTTAATGTCAAAAAATTGAATTTCATTTTTAGAAATGTCGTTTCAGTGATTTCAGCGAGAGATGAAAAGCAATTAGTGTGAGGCCATTGCTCCTTGTTGGTTTGTTTGGCGGGACCATTTGTTGTCTAATGTCATCTGCTCTGCCATTAATTATATTTCATGTTCTCTTGTACGAGTGTCTGACACACTGACTGATATCACACCATACAAATATTCGTGTATACGTTAGCAAATAGTATTTGGGATAAATAATATCACACATTCATTTATTCCGCCGCCGGATTCAGGGAAACACTCCCTACGCACTTAGAAAACGAAACGTCAATTTCATTACTGCATTATTCATGTGAAAATTGTGTTAAGAAAAGATTTACGCTACGCAAAAGTGAATGGTTTTAAATGGTTAGTAGAGCTTGTTATAGTAGAAATGGTAGTAGTTTTTTCTGCTCGTTCTTATCTTCAAATAATGATATCCACAATGACAGGTTGTTAGCTTCGTAAACTTATTTACTCTTAGGGAAACACGCGATCCGAATAGGAGAAACTACACCATGGAATTATTATAAATATACGGTATTGGAGAAAAATTTTTGAAAACAGGATGGTCTACGTTGTAATAATAATTATGGCTGGGGAAAATTATGGTCATGTGGAGCAGACAAGGGTTGTTGAACACAGTTAATCCTTCCCATTAATTGAACTGAAAAATGATCTTAATAAAGTAAAGTAAATTATGTATTGAATTGAATTTTTGGAAAAATAATTGAATTTTATATAGTAAAGTAAATTATGAATTATAAATTGAATTGAATTTTTAAAAAATTGAACTGTATTGCATTTAATTAAATTGTATTGTTTGGAATTAAAATTACATTAAATGAAATTAAACTGAATTGCGCGGAATTACATTGAATTGCTTGTAACAAACAATTTGTAAATATTGTAAATTGTAAAAATTGACTATTTATTTGATTGTGCAAAGGCCCCTTCAAACAACCATGTAACTATAAAAACCCCTATTTTTGTTACGCCCATATGGCAACCCAGCGTGGCATGGAGATCTTCTGGCTGAAATCAGCGAGATACTTGTGCTCTTTTCCACCACTTCACCAGCCGCTCTCAACATGCGAATAAAACCTGAAATAATGTAAGTTAACCGTGGTCTTTTCCTCTCCTCCAGTGCGAAACCTCTTCGTAAGTATACACATCTCGCCATAAACTAAAGTACTTCCACAAAACCTCTAATCTCTCTTGCGGAACCTAAGTTCCAAATTAAATCTTCAGACCAAATCTGACAGATTTACACCCTAGCATTTACAATTTACAAGGCTTCTTTACAATTCAGTGCGTAAACACTAATACTCATATTAATATCTGTGTTTACGTGGAAAAACGACTTAAATGAAGTTAGGGCAAAATCGAATTTATTCCTTTTTATTGTTGTCCTTATTTAGAAACTTATTCGCCTCCAATCCCCAGTTAAAAGTTTAATGTAGTACACAAGTTATAGCAATTTTTAAAAGACCATTTCTTTCTTTTCAAAAGTACAAAACATCTCTAAAAATTGATATAAGCTAGATTAATTTTTTGCTTTTTCTGTTCATTTTCATAAGTCACAGTGGGTACAAAGCCGTTGGTCAGGCAAGGCTGTCAGTTGTTAAATACCTGTCATCTAAAGTGTTATTTATTTAGTGAAAGGTTTGCTATTTACGAATATGGAACGTTTACCAACCGAAGAACTTATAAAAATAGTTAATACTCACTACAAAAGTGGTGATTCAAACGTGGGCATTTTTCGTGCATTATGGTGTGATTATGCTCATCACAATCGACCTACTACTGGCAAGGCTGTTAGCTGTTAAATACCTGTCATCTGAAATGTTATTTATGTAGTAAAAGATATGCCATTTACGAATGTGGATCGTGTAACAACAGAAGAATGCATAAAAATAGTCAAAACTTACTACAAAAGTGGTGATTCAAACGAAGGCACTTTTCGTGCATTATGGAGTACTTATAGTCATCACAATTGACTTAGTACTGGCAAGGCTGTTAGATGTTAAATACCTGTCATCTGAAATGTAATTTATTTAGTGAAAGAATTTGCTTTTACGAATGTGGAACGTTTAACAACCGAAGAACGTATAAAAATAGTTAAAACTTACTACAAAAGTGGTGATTCAATCGAACACACTTTTCGTGCATTATGGAGTGATTATGCTCATCACAATCGACCTACTACTATGCCAGGAATTGCCAAGATTATAAACAAATTTGAAGAGACAGGAAACGATACAAATGTGGTCAGACCTGTGCATCATCGCAATGTATGCACTGCCGAAAATATCGCTTCTGTTAGTGAAAGTGTGGCGGATAATAATTGGCGCTATAGCCATATGACAAGCGACTTTTTTTGATCCGCAATTGAAGATTATGAACTGGACGATATGTGATTTCAACAAGACGTTGCCACAAGCCACACAACACGGCCAATTTTGGCTTTATGAGAAGTTCCCAGAGAGCATAACTTTATTTTTTCCTGAATCCATTGGCCGCCACGATCACCCGATTTGACGCCGTTAATCTTTTTTGTGGGGCTACGTCAAAGACCGTGTTTACGCGCATAATCCCCAACGTCGGATCATTTGCAAACCAACGTTCGTCTAGTTATCGCTGCGATATCGCCCGAAATGTGCGAAAAAGTGGTCGAAAACTACCTTAAAAGGATCCACTACTGCAGCCAATCCAGAGGTGGTCATTTGAATGAAATTGTCCTACAAAATGGCAAGGTTCAAGCATTATATTGATAGTATTTCTGAAAATAAGTCCTTCCAACGGAGTTTCGATCAAATATAACTCCTGACTCATACGATACCCAATATCTCCATTAATAAGGATTGGGATAAATACCTTCTGTAAAAGGGTATGAGGAATTGATCATTTATAACGTCCGCTTACAAGAATTGTTAACATTCCATACTAGCATAATCAATTTGGTATCTTCTGACTGGAAAAAATTGCCGGCAATTGCTGTAGCACCGAAATTATCAGGCCCTATTCCTAGATAGTCCAAGTTTCACTTGGCTATCCATGGGGGGCGTTGGCAATCGCATTGTAAAATGCCCATTGTGTCGCACACCGTGGGTAAGGCCTTGATAGCGAAACTCACGTTAAAACCCTGTGGACTCTGGTCGCTAAGTTGTAAGATAAGCGTCACCTCCGCCAATGGGGGTTATGTTCCATACCAGCATAATCAATTTCCCCATCAAAACTCCCAGAATTGCCGGCTTCCATTCCTAAATAGTTTAAACTCACTTGGCTGTCCCAGAGAGAAGTTGGCAATCACATTGTAATATGCCTGGCGTGGTTAGCACAGCGTGGGTAAGGCCCTCACGGCAAGACTTACGTATAACCTCCGTTAACTTTGCCGCTAAGTTCTCACAACTGTCCTCTACGCTGACAAAAAGTTTGCTGACATTTAATTTATTTACAGTGCCCGATTTTATCGGTTCATCTCAAGGGTGTTTTTGGATTTTTGTAATGGATAAAAATAGAATAAAAAATGTATGTCAAATTTAATATTGCGATGGTTGTCACACTGAAAATTGTTACAGAAGGCTTAGGGTAAATCAACTTTATCACCAACATGTGCATATGAGTGGTACAGTTTACCTCATAAAGGCCGTTAAGATATACTGGGAGGTTTATCTAGCTCTGGTCGGCCATGAACGTCTTCAACTCAGGTTAAAATCCATAAAGTGCTGGAAGTGGCGACTGAAAATCATCATTTAAGTTTAAAACAGATAACTGCAGAATCTTCTGTATCTCATGAGTCAATTCATACCATTTTACATAATTGTTGGGATATGAAACGCATTTCTGCTCATTCTACTAAAAAGACCTGCATTTTCTTCAAAAACTCAACGGTGATAAAGATCGCTGAAGACATGATGTTCCTCCGCGACATTCATAAAACAGCTTGTAGTTGGTGGCCAGATATTGATTTACAAGCTTTACACCCAAATCGATCGGAAATGTGCCTTCCAAATGAACCAAAACCGACAAAACCGCATCAAAATCCATTAGAAGTCAGGATTTGAAGCAATTTGTTCTCTCAAACGCCGCATATTGCCCAGATAATAATCTTTATTTATCGTCTAATATTCTGATAATAAAGGCAACCAGTCAACTTCATTGTCAGAATATTAGACTATGAATAAAGAATATTATCTGGGCTTTATGCGGCGTTTGAGTGAAAAATTGCTTCAACAAGTCCAGATTTATGAGAAGAAAATTCATAGATTTTGAATCACGATAACACACTATCTTACAAGGCTATCATTGGCAACGAATTACTGGCCAAAGACTTCCAAATACATCCAGCGTATTCTCTTGATATGGCTCAGGCTGGCTATTCTCTTTCCAATACTTGAATTAGCACTCTCAGTTTCAGTCGACAGAGGACTCTATTCCGGAAAATACTTTTGAGAAGTGTTTTGATTATTCGAGTAGTCACTGGCATAATAAAATCATTTTCGGAGAGTGATATTATAAATTTGAATGAATAATAAATATTTTTTATAAATTTCCTGTACTTTTTTGACAGAGTACAACTCATGGTTAGCACGACGCTGTATATACAGGGTGGAAATAATATTTTTTTATAATTATATAATTATATAAAATATTATATAAAATTTATTATATAAAATTATTATATAAAATTTATAATTATATAAAATAATTTTTTTTTAATCAATGTATTTAATTTTTTTTTATTGTATGGAAATTGCAACTTTATCTTATATAACTAATTGATTTTGAAGATGATAGGCCGTTAATGACTTCCATGCTCGTTTACGCATATGAGACACCTAATCTAAAAATTATTTATTACGGCCTAAATCGGAATCTCCTCAATTATTGTTTTAATAGACTGCTTCAATTCAGTCAAATTTGGCTCCATTGGCTCCATTTTGTACACCTCTTGCTTAACATAACCCCATAAAAAAAGCGTGGTGCAGTCAGATCAGGTGGCCTGAAGGGCCAGCGGAAGGTGGAGTTACTGGACATTAATTTGTTAGCGAATTTTCGTTGGAAAATTCCATAAACAAAATTCCATAACCGATCTGGCTATGTGTGCAGTTACTCCATTTTGCTTGAACCAAATACTATTGAAAGGAATATGTCTTCGGCGCCCCTCTGGCTGAAAAAAAACTCCTTCAACGTCTTTAAGTTGCGGTCCCCATTGGCAGGTGGCAGTTGACAGTAGCACGATTCGTGCGGCGCCTATATTTTAAGAAAAATATCTGTCTCAAAGATTCCCAGAACAGATTTATCCAGTCCATAGCCCAGAATTCTATGCTTCACACCAAGGCAGATAGGATTACTTTCTGGTGCGATTGAATTTCCATTCATCAAGATAGGATTTTGTCATTAGATTGCTTACTTAGCCCATAATCACGTAGTTGCAAGCAAAGCTTTTTTCTTATATAAAGTTGATGCATAAAATTATCCACCATTCCAAAGCTACAATCAATCAATCCGTGGTAGTTTAAAGTGGGTCTCGCTGTGCCATCACATATAGACCTGTTTTTGCTTGTACAGGATGTCCGTCGGGAAGGTTTACTACTTTGTTTGTTTATAATTTTTGATTAAATTAAAGAGAATGGATCTTATATTGATAAATGTCGGCAATTATGTATGGAATACAATATCAGATAAATGTCCTCCTCTGTTAGCCTCACAAATGCGAGTCCTTTTGGGCCTATTTTTCATTACATTCTCACACATTTCACGCGGTATTTCACTAATTTCATCACGAATGTTTTGTTTGAGTTCCTCAAGCGTTTCTGGTTTGTTTGCATAAACATTGCTTTCCGGATATCCTCACAAAATGAAGTCCGGAGCAGTCAAATCAGGCCAATCAACATCACCATTTCTTGAAATAACTTGGTGTGAAAAGTGGTCTCGCAGTAATTCCATTGTAATCCTGGCTGTATGCGATGTGGCACCGTCTTGTTGATACCACATGTTAATCAAGCCCAGAACATGCAGTTGTGTAAATGGTCTTGTGGAAGAAGCTCTTGTATCAACTGAATCTTAAATGGAAACAAATGCAAATTCTTGTGCAAAATTGTGGCCAAAGTTGTTCTTTGAAGACCAAGTTCCAGAACACGGAGTCGAATGTAGGTTGATGGGTTGTTTTCAACGCTTTCTTGAGTAGCAGTAAGATTTTCAGCCGATCTTGCAGTACGTAGTGGTCCATGCTTGGCTCTATCAGTTACAGATTCTCGTTCTTCGAAATCATTCACTGCACGATAAATAAATTTCACATAATTTTCTCATCGTCACAGTAATCGATGATTGATTTTGATAAAAAATTTTAACGATTAAAACACGTTTCTACTTCACGACTGCCAAATATGAACTGTCTAGACTAATGTTTATCAAAATGGCGGCAAAACAAAGTAGTATATTTTTCCGACGGAAACCCTGTATTTGCGAGAGTCAGCGTCTCCTTGGGGAACTTACACTATTCTTGGAAGGATTAGTCTAAGCACCTTTGAGATTAGAAATATATCCTCTTGGCCAATTTTCTCAGGGGCTGTTTCCTCTCTCGGCCAAAGTGCCTCTGAAGTAACTGGTGTAAAGTGGACTTCCTCCTGGTAGAGAGTGAGGTCTATCCAGATACCTCATCCTAATCGACGATGAATAGTGTTTTCCAACTTCTTGCATTACTCACAAGGGAATCGCGGCGTAGATAAGTCAAGAACAAACTATTCTTGGGGTCTCTGATCACCTCGTTGGGAATTGATTGCCCATCGTATACGCTTGTACGAAAAATAGGCGTGCACCCACAACAGGTCGCAGCTACTTGTCCTTGTATTATGCAAGCACACAGGGAAAGGGGGGCGTATTACTTTGCCACACATTCACATACATTGTCCAAAGTACAATTCATATGGCAGTGCATCTCTGCAGTATTACCTCTAGCCCCTAACAGCAGCAAAACCGAAACTATTTGCCTGACTTCATCCTTACCGCTCTTTCCTGCTGCGACGCCTTGAAAGCAATCTGCTTCCAAGCTCACACACCGGTTTCGAATGAGCAGACACTTTGTTCGCCCAAAAATTATGTTAATGTTGTTCTCGTTTACAGACGGATGCACTTCTGCCAATTCTAATCCAATGTTTGAGAAGGTTGCAGTAACATTTTCCAGTTTTCGATAAATAGTGCCACAATATTAATATTTCAACATTTAAATATTTTCTCCATTATGTTTGATATCATATTTGTGATATGTAAATTTCATATTGTTGAACACTCTCTGCATGGACGTTTCCTATCCCAGAAGTAACTCATTCAGTCGTCTCTTATCAACATTTACTGCTATGCACTTCTCACGAGTTCACGCGGTATCCAGAATTTTAAAGCCACACCAAATTTGTATTTGTTTTTAATATGATTTATTAGTTTGTCGGCCTTTCAAGGTCAGCACTTTGATGAGCCATTGCCTCGCTACGGATACTCGTTTGCCTTCATTCAGTTCTTCATTCATTCATTCATTCCCAGTAAATTATTGTGGGGAGCGTTTTAAGTAAGTGCGCTTGTCGGTTTGTGTGGCCTCGTTTGAATAGCTGTTAGGACTTTTGAATTGACTTCTCTGTTATGATTTTTAACGAACGAAACAACAACAACAAAAAACAAGTTCAAGGTTTAGTAAATTTATTTGCTTTCTCTACTAAAAAAAATTCTCACAAAACGCAAGCGGGAGGGTAATTTCAATGAGCACTCGAATCGTCATCAGCTGTACCAGCATCCCCATTAACTGGCATCGTCACCCGTATCAGCAACATCAATGGAGCATTTCGGAAACCGTAAAGCGAGAAGTTATAGAAGAGGATGACGGCGGTTACGATTTTGTGGCGCTGTCAGATCTCAACCAAATGCTTAAGAATAGTAACGAAATTGTGATTAATATTGTGCTTGATTTAATTTCTTCGAAATTAAAATCATTTGAAGAACTAAAGTGAGTTCTATTGGGAAGACGCTGGGGAGGAAGTCACAGTATTAGGAAACATCAAATTGTGGCATTTAACGTATTATAATATTTATGTGAGTTAAATAAACTCTGTGGTCTGTGGCTTCATAAATTGGGAAATGCAATGACCAGGCGCACAGAGAAAATAATAAACGGTCTTAATATTTTGTGCTTTGTTTAGCTCTTGTATAACCTCTTAAATTTGTGTAGTCTAATTAAGTTTGTAATTCGTTCGTACAGGAATAAAAATCAATATTATTCTATTCCTATCTCACCATTTATTGTTAAATGTTTATAAATTTGAGATATCTCCTCCCTATTGCTGTTTAAAAAGAGCTTAAAGCAAAGAGCTCCGAATTCTAATCAACATTGAATGACCTCGACATTAACTGCGATTTTGATTACAATATTAAAGAAAACAATTTTTATGGCAATTTTTATTTATAATATTTAAATAAATTATTAGCACAAATTTATGATATAATTCCAAAACAAGTTTCCAAATGCATATAAATGAAATATTGCCCGAAATAAATATGAAACAACGCCCAAAACCACTGGGTTATTTATCGTATAATCAATACACGAGGTGTGTTCAAAAAATATCGTGAATTTGATTTTTCTCAAAAAATATTAATTTATTCATCAATTTCTGTTTTATCTCCTTCAAAGTAGTCCCCTCAGATTTAATACACTTGTGCCAGCGTTTTTTTTTCAATCCCCGAAGCAGTTATGATATGCACTTTTTGGTATGTCCTTGAGCTCTCTCAGCGATTAGGTTTTTATCTCCTCAATTATCGCAAAATGTCGTCCTTTCATGGGTGTCTTCAATCTTGGGAACGGGAAAAAGTCGCAGTGCGGCCAAATCTGGTGAATATGGTAGCTGAGGCATAATAACAGTGTTGTTTTTGGCCAAATAATGTCTCAAATGCAAAGACGAGTGAGCAGGTGCTTTATCTTGAGGCAAAAGCCATGAATTTTTTTTTCCACAATTCCCGGCGTTTTTTTTCGTATTGCTTCACGCAACCGGCGCATAACTTCAAGGAAATATGCCTTATATATTGTACGACCTTGTGGTAAGAACTCCTGATGCACTACGCCATGGCAATCGAAGAAAACAGTGAGCAAAACCTTAAAATTTGTTCGAACTTGACGTGCTTTCTTTGGTCTTGGCTCACCAGGAAGAGTTTCCATTGGGACGGTTGGGCTTTAGTTTCGATGTCACCATGATATATCCATTATTCGTCCGAATGGAAGAGTTTCCATTGGGACGATTGAGCTTTGGTTTCGATGTCACCACCATATACATATATCCATTATTCGTCACCAGTTATGACTCTTTTATGCAAATCTTATTCATCGTTGACGTCATTCAACAATTCCTTAGCAATGCTCATGCGGCGTTGTTTTTAGTCAAAATTCAGCAATTTTGGAACGAAGTTCGCTGCCACACGCTTCATGCCTAAAATTTCCGAAAAGATTACAATCAAACAAAAATCAAAAGATTAAAACCGGTTATATAAAATTATTTATTTTTCGGCTTCAAAAGTAAAGCTAAATAAAACACACACAAAACTATGATTTCGACGAAACTTTTATTTCATTTTAATGCTTGGACATTGTCATTATGTACTTAATACAATGACATTTAAATGGCCGCCTCTGGATTGGTTGCTGCAGTGGGTCCTTTTGAGGTAGTTTCGCCCATTTTCTTGCACAGTTCGGGCGGTATCTCGGCGATAATTTCACGAATGTTGGTGTTGAAATACTCCAACGTTTAGGGATTATCTTCGTGAATACGGTCTTTGACGTAGCCCCCACAAAAGAAAATCAAACGGCGCCAATTGGCATGATCTTGCTGGCCACTTAACATAACCAAAACTTGAAATTACACTTTCTGGAAACTTTTCATCCAATAAAGCCAAAATCGGTCGTGTTGTGTGGCTCGTGGCAGCGCCTTGTTGAAACCCCATATCGTCCAGTTCATAATCTTTAATTGCATGATAAAAAGTTAAAATTCGGATTTTTCGATGCACTTTCACTAACAGAAGCGATATTTTCAGTAATGCGTACATTGCAATGATGCACAGGTCTGACCACATCTGTAACTTCCCGTCTCTTCAAATTTCTTTATAGTCTTGGCAATTTCCTGCACAGTAGGTCTAAAAGAGACCGCATTTGAATCACCACTTTTATAGTAAGTTAAATTATTCGGTCGCTAAACGATTCATATTTGTAAATGGCAAACCTTTTGCTAAATACCAATAGATAACACTTCAGATGACAGGTATTCAACATATGACAGTCTTGCTAAATCGGCGCTTTTGAAACCAAAGAATGGATGGCCCCGCATTTTGGTATACTTCAAATGCAGAAGTTGTTCTTTATTCTTTTGTATATTCGAACGTGAAATGAATTTTCTGAGAAATTCATTCAATTAAGAAACATGATTGGTGTTTATTAAGATCTCCTTTTCCATCAAATTTCTTGCCCTTAACATTTTAATCGCCTTGTTTGGATCAGTTTTCTTTAGTTGAATTAGGTTTCTGTTTTGAATTAAGTTCTTCCAGCAAAACTGGGTAGAAATTCAAAGTTGAAGTTAGCGCCACAGCCAAAAAATAAATCTAAATAAAAGTTAGCCGATTTTTATTATTTTTCATATTTTGTTTAGTTTTTAATAATTATTATTTAATTGATATAATTTTTATAACTATAATTATAATTATCCTTAATCAGGGGAAAGATCTCGATAAGTTATTTTTTATTGAAGTAAAAATCTTACAAATACAAGGTGTCCGTCGAAAAGGTATACCACTTTGTTTATAATTTTTTATTGAATAAAATTGCGCACCAGACCGTCACTTTTAATGAATGCAAAGGTGACTGATGAATAATTTGAGGGTTTTTCATTGCCCAGAGCCGACTATTCACATATCCATTCGAATGAAAATGTCGCTCGTCACTTATTATGATTTTTTTCATGAAAATCTGGGTTGTCATGGGTGAGCTGTAACATCCTATTGGCAAATGTACGACGGCGTAAATGGTCTTGTGGAAGAAGCTCTTGTGTCAACTGAATCTTAAATGAAAACAAATGCAAATTTTTGTGCAAAATTGTATCCAAATTGTGCTTTGAAGACCGAGCTCCTGAGCACGGTGTCAAATTGAGGTTGATGGGTTGTTTTGAACACTTTCTTGAGCAGCAGTAATGTTTTCAGCCGATCTTGCAGTACGTTGGGGCGCATGCTTGGCCCTATCAGCTACAGACCCTCTTTCTTCGAAATCATTCACTACACGATAAATAGTGCGTCTTGTTGGCACGTTGTTTCTCCCAAAAATTTCATGTAACTTTCTTATCGTCACAGTAATCGATGATTGATTTTGATAAAATGTTTTAACGATTAAATATAAATCGTTGTAATAAATTTGTCACGTCTCTACTTCACGATTGCCAAATATGAACTGTCAAGACTAATGTTTACCAAAATGGCGACAAAACAAAGTAGTATACCTTTCCGACGAACACTCTGTATATACACTTATACAGTGGTCACAATATTTATTCGTAAGGCAAGAATGCACTTAATATTTAATATATGATAGACGTATACTTTTGCAGATCAAAAGAATGGAAGATCCGTTACGAAATGCACAACAATATATACCGTTATCTTACTTCTCAAAGAGGGTTGGGTAGATACACAAAAAAATAGACAAATTTACGCAAAAATATTATTAATTCGTCTTTTTTTGTTGCAAACGTATATAATAAAAACTTTACTTAAAAAAAAAAAAAAATTATTTGTATATTTAGGTCATGTTTCAAACGTTTAAACTTACGTATACGAATAATTTTTTTGACCACTGTATGTATGGTTTCTAAACCGCCGGTCTGGCAAGCCTGCCAGCTGTTAAATATCTGTCATCTAAAGTATATTTTACTTAGTGAAGGGTTTGCCACTTACGAATATACATCGTTTAAGAACTGAAAAACGAGTAAAAATAGTAAAACTAAAAACTAAACTCCGTTGGAAAGACTAGACATTTGAAATACTGTCGAAGATTGGTGTGACGAATTGGAGGAGATGCGCGGAAGTTCGAAGGGCTTGGAACTATTTTCTACGGGCGGCGTATAATAGATAAGGATGTTTATTCCAGTCGCCACCTAAGAAGAAGAAGTTTACAAAAGTGGTTATTCAAACGTAGGCTTTCAGTCGAATAAAATTTTAAGCATTATAATGAAACAAAAGTTTCATCGAAATCATAACTTTATGTGTGTTTTATTTAACTTTATTTTTGAAACGGACAAATGTATCATCCTACTATAAAAGGCAATTTTGTGAAGCTTTGATTGATCTTCAATATTGTTAAATACTGTGCTGTAGAATTTCGAGCAACTAATGTTATACTATAATACATTAAAAATTTTCTTTAAGATCTTTTTCGACCTATTGAAAACATTGTGGTGTTCAAATTCCGTAATCCTTGACGTTGGTTAAAATTCGATTTGGTTGAGTCTCTAAACAAAAACTCCTAATGGTGTTATAGAAAACAGCTGTCCAATTATTTTCGAATAACCCTCGAGTGTGTGAGGCTCACATTTGTTCCAACAAAATGATGATTTAATAACTTTACGCTTGGTTGCACTCGCATGGTGCTTTAGTTTTCGATCACATTAAATCCATTTTTTTCGCAAGATCTAAAAACGATTTTAATAGTTAATCCGCTTTAAATTTAAAAGAATTATAAATTCTTGTTGCTTCACCGCGTGCTAGAAGTTGTTTAGAAGTTGTGTTCGGTTACGTGTTTTTTTTTTTTTTGTTGGTCATGTCTAATAAAAGTTATTGTTTAAAATATTGCCGAAGGTAATTTAAACTATTTGCTTTTGTTAAGAAGCAGATCATTTAGAAAATGATTATTTAAATATTTCATATAACTGAGACATTAAAAGTATCATGAAATGTTTTCATAAATGGCAGCATTTTTGCTCTGGCCCTGAATAAATGCTCTTCGTAATTAATGAATTAATGCTGGGTTTTAGGCAAATTTCTTTAATATCTGGAGAGAAAAAAAACGATATTTTTTATTTTAACATTTTTGTTGACATTTCCATCCAGAAAAGGTTGACTTTTAATATTAATATATTTCAAACACATTCGCTGCGTCTGCTAAGGAAAACCAACGACAATGCCAAAAAAAAAGCACGAAATAACGAAAAAATAACATTGCAGCAAATGATTGGTTGTCCGCTCTTGCACTGTGGTTGGGAAGAATTAAGGAGGTTTGAATTTCCAAAATGTTTCAGGTTGTAACATACAATTTTTGGAGATTCGGTATTTAGAAACATTTATTGGCGAGATATCGAGTGAAGGCGTATAACAAAATATTGCAATATTTGCCGAAAAAATATTGCAATATTTTGAGAAAATGTCATCTTAAGTCGAGTTTTCATTTAGTGGGGCTTGCTAAATGTTGCTCCGTGTCATCTTCACGAACGGCAGCTAACGTGGGCGATGACACTCACTGTTTATTACGTTTGCTACTTGCCTTCAATTATACTTAATATATTACAAACGGAACTCGCTAAATGTTGATGATTTCTTCTTTCATACTCAAAAGTTGTAAGAACCATGGTTTACGAATATAAAACTGGGTCCAACGAAACTGGCTAAATGTTAACAATTCCTTCTTCCATATGAAAAAGTTGTAAGAACCATGGTTTTCGAATATGAAATTGAATCAAACGAAATTCGCTAAATGTTAACAATTCCTTCTTCCATACTCAGAAGTTGTAAGAACCATGGTTTACGAATGTGAAACTGAAATTTCCTTACCTTTGGAAGATGTTTCTATCTAATAGGCGGGTATACTCGGCAATTATAAGACTGACTTCTCCGTCGTCCGGGTTACACGAAGGACGACAAGGGAAAGCTCGCTACCTAAAAGCTGAACACCTCCTACCAGAATCAAACAGAAAATAAAGATGTCCATTGTGGATTTGTAGTCAGTAGGAAATTTAGACCCTTTATTTTGCAAATTAACACAAAATAGCTATATCTCAGCACCTAATAAATTCTCTGTGTCTAAAAAGAAGGACTAATTTTCAATTTAATTTATGCGTGAATGTCGAATCTCACATCATGAATGTCATTAATGTAAGACCTACGCTTGATTGTGTAATTCTGATGATTTTTGTAACATTTGATTTTGTTCAGGAAAAATATTGCATTACATTTTGTTTACTTATCCATTTTTTGGTTTCAAACAGAAAGTTAAATAAAGTACACATAAAGCTATGATTCCGAGGAAACTTTTATATATCCTGCTATAATGTACGAAATACAATGTCTGTTAAATGACCTCTTCTGGATTGGTCACATCCTTTTGAGGTAGTTTTCGACCACTTTTTCCCACATTTCTGGCAGTATCTAGAAATCTCTTAAAACTTCTTTATAATCTTGCGAATTTTTTGCACATTAAATTGACTATAACGACCATAACCACCCCGTAATCAACGAAAAGAGTCCACGTTTCTATCACCATTTTAGTAGTAAGTTTTAGCTATTTTTACACCTTCTTCGATTGTTAAACGAACCATATCCGTAAATGGTAAACCTTTTACTAAATAAATACCACTTCAGATGGCAGGTATTTAACAGCTGACAGTGTTGCCAGAACTGCGGTTTTGAAATCACTAAATGGATAACTCTGTATAGTGGCAACTATATTTTGATACGGTCGGTTAGGGAACCACCGGTGATATACCACAGCCTTTCGCCGCTGCTACAGGCAATTGTAACGTGTACTGTGGGAGAATGCTATAAGAAGGAATTAAGGGAGGAAGAGCGATTTTCAAACCGATACAAAAAGTTAAAGCAGGGACCATCACTTGAACGAAATCTTTTAAATTTTGTTTTATATGAAATTCCGAATCGGAACTAGAAACAGTTTTTGATTCAGTTTAGAAAATATTTTGTCTGTCTTTCATTTGAAAATTTTCAACTAACAAAACAGACAACATTTTTTAAGTGGCTGTGAAAATTTCTGAGAGCCTGGCGTCTGTCGTAAATTCCGAAAATTAATTATTTGAATCATTTTGACCTTTCAGAGTTTGACGGCGGCTGGCCTTTTTCTTTACCATAAAAACGAAAATACATTTATTTGGTTTCAGATCTGATTCAAATTAGCAAACGAAGCTTTCGTAAATCTATATTTTCATTTGAGGGTCTCGAAAAAAAAATATATATTTCATTACGTTTTGATAGAGAGATGGAATCATTTTGGTTTTCTAGTTTTGTTTCAAGTAAAAAACGAATTAATGTATGAAGTGAAGAGAAATATATTTCTGATGTTCTTTAAATAAATTTTCAATATCAAAACCGAATTTCCGTTAAAGCAACTGAAGGGAAGCCCGAAAAATCTGCCGGAAGCTACAAATGATAGGCTACCATATTGAGTTTCCCTGCCTCTGGCTAGGAATGCTCAGAACACGCTGAAACTATGAGAAGAACGATTTTATAAATTATTAGTTTCGAAAGACATGTGGAAATGAAGTCAATCATCGACGCTGTTGTACTTGGGCGGTCCCAAAACTAGCCGAACGGACGTAGTTTGACAAAAATTATTTCGGTGAAAAATGGCAACCTTATAAAACGTTTTAAGCGCCACATTATTAAGTAATTTTGTTTGAGCCATCAAAAGTAAACGACCTCAGGGAATTTGTGAACATAGAAAAAATTGC
Organism: Philornis downsi; assembly: GCA_019455685.1. NCBI lineage: Eukaryota > Metazoa > Arthropoda > Insecta > Diptera > Muscidae > Philornis > Philornis downsi. The sequence goes on along the minus strand of JAHXMU010000050.1, from coordinate 102,697 downwards.
TCACCTTTATGTAATACAAAATTTCCATTTGAAAGGTTGTAATCCAACCAATATTAAAGCCGAGCAGAGTTTAAACGAGGCCGTACGAGCTGCCAGGACAAACACTGTAGTGGTCGAACAATTGAAGTGTCCACGCCAGACACGGTTAAGAAAATCCACAAAATGGTATTAGACGATCGTCGACTGAAGGTGCGTGAGCTAGCTGAAATAATCTTCCTAGGTGGCGACTGGAATAGACATCCTTATTTATTATACGCCGCCCATAGAAAATAATTCCAAGCGTTTCGATCCTCTGCGCTTCTCTTCCAATTCGCCACAACAAGCTTCGACAGTATGTCAAAAGCTCAGTTCTTCCAACGGAGTTTCGGTCGCCCTCTTCGGCGCCGTCCCTCGAGTTTGTTGTCGGAAACCGTGCCGGAGCATTTGGGTCCATCCGCACAACATAACCCAGCCAACGCAATCGCTGTATATTAATGCGTTTGAGCTGAAATAATAGGCATTTCAAAAAGTGCTGTACATCGTATATTGATCGAAGATTTGAAGGTGAGAAAGCTGTACGCTAGGTGGATGCCGCGGTTGCCTTCAATAGAGCAAAAACAACATCATAAAGATGTGTCAGTAAAGTGTTTGGCGATGTTTCATAGCAATAAAAACGATTTTTTGCATCTATTTATAAAGATTTAAAGATGAGAAAGCTATGCGCAAGATGAGTGCCGCGCTTGCTTTCAATGGGGCAAAAACATCGTGAAGATGTTTAAGTAGAGTGTTTGGCAATGTTTCACCGCAATAAAGACGAGTTTTTGTGTCGATTTGTAATCATGAATGGGACATGGATCCACCACTTTACACCTGAGACAAAGGAACAGACAAAGCACAGGGATGGAATGAGAGAATCGTGTTCAAAAAAGGCGAACGCGGCTCCATCTGAAGGCAAGATCATAGCATATGATGTGTATGGCATTATTTTTATTAATTATTTTCAGAAAGGAAAAACCATGAATATTATACAAATTTATTGCTGAGTTTTGGTGTTGAAATTATGGAAAAATGTCGCATTTGCCGAAAAAGAAAATGTCGTTTCATCAAGACAATGAGCCAGATCACGCATTCGTCCACTATTGCGATGACCAAAATTAATAAATTAAAGTTCGAATTGCTTTATCAAGCACCTTATTCGGCAGATTTAGCTTCCTCGAACCGTTTTCTATTTCCAAACTTGAAAAAATGGCTCGGTGGGAAAATATTTGCTAACTATGAAGAGGTGGAGTCTGCGGCTGATGTCTATTTTAAGGAGTTTGACAATTCTTACTATAAACAGGTTATAGAAGCTAATGAATATGGAAAAGGTGTATGGAGCTAAAAGATTGTGTTGGAATATAAAGAAAATGTTTCCCAACAATTTTATGTCTTCTTTGTTAGGTCGATTAGTTTTGAAACTGCCCTCGTATACCGGCCGCGCAAACCGAGTTCAGAATAACAATATCACAACTAAAGAGTGACAATGCTGCGGATGCTGATGGTCTGCCTGCAGTTATATTTAAAGTCTATGGCTTTGAATTGATGCTGATCATGAATCAGCTACTGAACATGTCTTGGGCAGGCGAGGGATAATCAAAATCTGAGCTTATTAAATCTTGAGTCTTCTGTCTAATATTGTGTGAAAGACTACAGACTATTCTACCCAAACTGATTTGGATTTACAAGTGTGGATCTTTATCTTTATCTTTATATTTATCTTTAGAAGTGTAGATCTGAAAAATCGACAACTATCCGGGTAGACTGCAATAAATCTGCGAAAGATCTCAAGAATGCAACATTTTCGCTGACTCTAATGTGAAACTTAAATTGGTCTGTGGGGCCATATTTTCTGGAATCGCAAGTTAATCAGTCAAATTTTCTGGCCAATTATTTGACTGGAGTTTCAACACTCGCTCAGTAGTGTAATGCATTTATTATTGATCAGACAGAAAAATTTTTACTGCTGAACTAAACGTTGTTTCCGTCGAAACCACTGTGGCACGTAAATTTGACATCCTAAAACTACTGAAAAGTAAACGTATCACATACACACAAAATGCTGGTTAACAATTCTTTTATTTCGGTGTTGGTCTTTGGAAAATATTTGCATTTGGTAAACAAAATGTTTGAAGGCTTTCGTGAAAAGAAAAAATAACAAAAAAAAAAGCCCGACCACTGCGAGCAGTAATATCAGCGACATTTATTCTGACAGCTTATCCGTTGCAAAAGTGACAGCTGCTGCAAATGTCTTCATTTGGTGGCCTGTGCCAAACCGTCCAACGAGCGTCAGTCACATCTGCACTTACTAAGTAACAACTCACTGACAAATGCAGTCGTGCGGTATTTAAAGGGGGCTGCGTCTGACTGTTCTCCTGGTTTTGGGATTCATTATCATTGTCTTGAGTTTAAAAAGTTTGTGCGGAGAGTGGACACAAGATGTCGATGGCCTTCCGTGGTTGGTGGGTGCCAAAATTACCAAAATTGCCATGGCTCCCTCCAGCAATTCACAGTTTGCGGGGATCCATTTGCATAGCACGTTCACACAGTGACAGCTAAACGCAATGACGGCCATAATACAGCTCTTTAGCAAGGAAGAAAGGAATTTCCTTTCAATTTCTTATCGATGGTGTTTTAGGGAGTGACTGGTTCACTCAAACACTTTTAGCATATTTAAACGTCAATATCAGAAACGCGTCATCTGGACTAAAGGAAAATAACGAAATTATGCATTAAAATGAATGAATTGCATTCAAGTGAGAAACTAATAAAAGGAAACAATTAATATGCCAACCAAACGTTGATTTGCATGAATTTTTGGTGTGAACAAAATTGATTTTGGCCATCAGATAAGATAGACACGGGCAAGTGATCAAACTGATCACATCAAATTAACATTAATCAACATCAGAGACATTTGTTATCCAAAATGCTAAAGTAGGCATTTTAACGTTCACTTAATAGACAACAATTTACGTTATTTTTATGGTAGGAGCCTTTGCATATTTAGATGTTTGTTGATAAATATCGTTATATTCCATGTCACGTTTGGGTGTTGATTTAAAGCTGCTAAATAATGCAGCAGCCAAAATTTTAACTGACACACCAAAGCCATATCGATATGGATGGTAGCTGATTCATTTGATCTATTTTCTGATTCGATTTGGCGATGTCCGTCTCTCTGTTAATTTATATTTGTAAACACGCTGCAATATGGATCCACATTTTAATTTAGTCCCCTTACAAATCTCCTGAAAGCCACAGTCTTCATCGTAGTTTAATAAATTTTTGCATGACAATTTTACCTCCTTTGTAAGTTTGATTTTAATGCTTCCAAAAGTTGCATCTTTCATTGGAATTGGATTATATTTCGGAAATGTGTTGACCTAGAACCAAAGAAGAACATTTTTTTACATGGACTATATCGATCCATGCCTCATATAATATGAAAAGCGTATCGCCCAAGTTAGATTTTAACACTTCCAAAGTCTGACTTTTGATTCGAATTTTGTTATATGTAGTGGATTTGATTTAGTTGCGGTTGACATGAACGTAATTGAAAATGGATCATATCGGTTAACATTTTAATGTCTTCTTCTTCTCCTTAGGTGGCGTCTGGAATAGACATCCATATCTATTATACGCCGCCAGTAGAAAATAATTCCAAACGCTTCGATCTTCGACGCTTCTCCTCCAACTTCTCCTTCCTTCTAAGTGTTCTTCTCTTCTGGTAGCACGGGTGACCAGGGGCCCAAGGAACATTGTTCCTTCCTGGTCAATGGTGTTGGACCCCTAGTGGGAGCATCGTGCTGGCTGTGGTTACCCGAACAAGTGTTTTCAGTGTTTTTGCGTTGCTTCAGGTTGCGTTGGTGAAGGAAGGCATTTGCTTAGAAAACACTGTTTATGTCTATCCGAGGTCTTCCTAGATACCTCAACTCCTACCTGGGAGGTAGCTCACTTCATACCAAGTGACTACAACGGTACTTTGGCCGAGTGAGGGAGTGAGACCTGAGGAAGCTTTTCCAAGGGACCTATTTCCAATCTCTGGTAGTTTGGCTAATCCTTCGGGATTAGTTTGAGTACCCCAAATGGTCGCTTGCTCTCGCTAGAAGAAAGAAAGAACATATAACCAAGAAAAGAATAATAGAAAGCAGCACCTGTGTGATGGCACACCAAGGGTAAGGCTTTCACAGCGAGACTCATGTAAAACCTAAAAAAAAATGGGCCTCACCTCCGCCAACTGGGATTATGTTCCATACAAGCATAATCAATTTGGTATCTCCTGGCTGCGAAGAAAGGGTTGACAATATGCGGTAGTACCAAAATTGTCAGCCCAAAGAAATTAATATACAGAAACTTCACTTTCCGCTGGCTCCCAATGTCATCTGACTGGGCTGCACCAAACTTTCTCTTTTATGGGGTTATATCAAGCAAGAGGTGTACAAAACGAAACCAAGAAATTTGCTTAAAATGAAGCAGTCCATTAAAACCACAATTGAGGCGATCCCGACTTCAACACTTTGGGCAGCAATGAATAATTTTCGAATCAGGTGTCGCAGATCCTTGAATGAGCATGGATGTCGTTTACGGTCTACCATCTTCAAACCCAATTAGTTGCATAAAATAAAGTTGAACTTTCTATACAATAAAAAATAAATAAATAAATAAATAAATGAAATACACATATGGTCGAAAAAATAAGTACAGCTGATTACTTTTGTTTTATGTTTAATTTTAGTTACTTTAACGGAAAGTAAACATGGCAATTCTTTTTTATTTATATAACTTTAATATGGTAATGCCTTTAAAAGTAAAAACAAAACTGCGGCTTCCCCATTGTTTTCATTGTGAGTTAGTTTTGTTCAAGTGTGATTTCAGTATTTGGTCAAAATAATAAATACATTGCTAAATTCTTTAATATTTTCGCAGTCTTCTGTACTCTTTTTGGAAAGACTGAGTATTTTACTGTTATTTATCTTTATTCATAACAAATAATATAGTAAAACAAGAATCAGCCATGGGTCCAAAAAGTCATTGTTCTCCAGAGGGGAGAAAAGTTGTTTCAAGACTAAGAGAAAGTGGCCAAAGTCTTCGTTCTGTAGCAGAAACTACGAATCGGTCGCTGTTTTTTGTGCAAAATTCCAAAAAAGCTCGTCGAAACTCGCGGAAGATCCAAAAAAAACTTCAAAAACAACAGATATCCGTATTGTAACACTTGCGAAGAAAGTCACGTTTGTGTCTTCAAGAGCGATTTCGGCAGAACTTGGAAATGTAATTTCATTGCGAACGGTTCGTCGTAGACTACAGGAAGCACATTTACCAGGACGGATAATCAGAAGAGTTCATTTGCTTAGACAAAAGAATTAAAAGGCTAGATTGGCGTTTGCAAAAAGTCATTCCAATTGGTTCGGAGAAGACGGTGAAAAAAAAAATGGTGAAACATTTTGTGGAGCGATGAAACAAAAATGAATGTATTTGCAAACGACTGTGCCCGGAATGTTCGACGACCTAAGGGTAAGAAATTCCATGTTCGCTTTACAAAGAAGACGGTCAAGCAAGGGGGCGGCAATGTTATGGTCTGGGGTTGTTTCTCGTGGTATGGTGTCGGTCCGATACATCGAATTACCGACACTATGACCAGATTCCACTATAAAGATATCTTGGAAAATACGATGTGAAACTATGCTGCAGATGGATATTCCAGCAGGATAACGATCCGAAGCATACTTCTAAGTTATTAATGGATTGGTTGCAAGATTATCACGTTGCTGTTCTTGACTCGCCACGTCAATCTCCGAACTTAAATCCAATCGAAAATCTTTGGAGAGGGTTGAACCAAAGAATTGGAAAGGAGGTTCTTAAAAATAAGGATCAGTTGTGGAATTTTGTTCAAAAAACTTGCTATGAAATGCCAGTAGAAACCTGCCGGAAGCTTATTGCCAGCATGCCAAAAAGAGTCAACAAAATAATTGAAAATAAAAGTGGATATACCGGCTTTTAACAAAACTCAGCCAATTTAGCAGAAAAAAAGTTGATTTTTTTTTACTTTTTTGTTTATTTTAACTAAATGTATTTATTATTTTTTTCAACGTTTTTTGATTAATTTCTTAGTTTTTGAAAAATACCGAATTTAATTTTTGTTTTTTGTTGTTGTTTTAGCACTTATTTTATTTCTAATGTTATAACAAAAGAAATTAGTATTTGTTTTTACTTTTTATTTAAATAAATTGTCGTCTACGAGCTTTTAAAAAGAAATGTAGGGTGTACTTACTGTTTTGACCATATGTGTACAGTGATCAACAAAAAATGAAAAGTTATTTGAATTTCTTACTGTAGCACAATTGGTGCGCCACCCTGTATTTGGTGGAATTATGATATGATTATTATTGTGCCTTCCAATATGAATACCATGGATCTAACAACCAGATGTAATCACTTTATTGGTTAACCTAAATCAACACAGAGCATCATTTTTGGCGTGAAAGGTCTTGCCATGATTATTGTAACACGTGGTTACCGTTCGTAGGATCGTGAGTTTAGGTCCCAATACTACCTATGCTGATTATCATCTTATCGAAACAATAAAAAAATAAATAAACGAAATACATTCATCAACGAAAAAAAGTTGTTTGAATTTGTTATTGTAGCATATGTGCTTGGTACGCCACCCTCTATTTGATGGAATTACGATATGATTATCATTGTGCCTTCCGAGGTGGATGTCATGCTGATTATTATCTTATCAAAACAGCTTTTAAACAGTTTTGTCGCCAAGCATCAACACCCGCGGCAGTGTTATTCTATAGGGTGGCGCATAAGCAACGTTAAGATTTGATCAGTGAATACATTTTTTGTTTAAGTCTTATTTTTTCGTCTCTTTACAGAATTAACTAAAAAATACTTGGGGAATTTATGATGGAAAGGCTCGGCACAGAACAAAGAACCAAATTTGTTCAATTTTACTTTGAAAGTCAGCATTCGATTATTCAGATCATATCGAAATTTCTTTCATGTTCGAAATGCTCCTAGCCCTCTAACAATTTACAGATTGGTTTAGCGTTTTGGGCAACAAGGGGCTGTCTGTGATCTTTCGCGTGCTGGAAGACTTCGTGCAGTTCGGAATGAAGTGACCATTGCTCGAGGGCAAGCAAGTATTGAGGAAAACCCCGAAATTAGAGCTGTCTAGGCGGTCTTTGCAAAGAATTTTACTTATGTTACATCTTTTCCCATATAAGATGCAATTGGTTCACGAATTAAAACCAAATAATGCACAAGAAAGCATTCATATAGTCGCCGTTAACGTTACTTATGCGCCACCCTATATTCTGCTCCTTTTCTGATTGGCTGGATTCCCAGCCACAGGGATGGAAAAAATCATAACAATTTATATCTATTTCTACAAATCCATTCGTCCATATGCATATCTATTCATTGTATAGGTACAAAATAGACTGCACCGTTTAAACCATTTAGACTGAAATGTGCATAAAATATTTCGTAGTAATAGCTAGTTTAAAATCGAAGATATGTAAAACAGCTTATGCGCCCTTACCTAGGAAAATGGAATCCTCTATCATACAACTACTTTTTGTTCTTGAGCGCCAGTCACCTCGATGTATGTTGATGAGCACTTTGATGAGCAAAAAGTTCACAAAAAGGTCTTGTAAAAGCTTCTCAAATTGACGTTCATAATCGTTATTAAACGATAGATCCATTTCGGCGTCCATTCCTCCAGAATGCTTTCACGTTAGGCAAAGGAATTGGCTTTTCTACTTATACGAGGTGTGATCAAAAAATAACCGTTATTTTCAAATTTCGTGAGTTTCGTATGTTCGATTTTCTCATTTTTTTCTCTGTTGTGTTAGTACACATGTCTGTTATATATGTTGACAATATCAGCCTTTTTGGATTGTCAGTTTGTTTTTGACAGATAAAAAGGTTAGTCGTGTTTTGTTGTGCTTTTCGATTTTTTACTATTCGAAAAAAATGGACCAAAGAAACCGTATTAAGTTTTGTGTAAAAAATGAACTTAAATGTGCGAGGACATTTGAAATGTTGACTGTGGCGTTTGGCGAGCCTACTATGAGCAGAACACAAGTGCAATTGTGGTATAACCGGTTTAAGGAAGGCCGAGAAGATGTCACTGACGATGCTCGTCCTGGTCGCCCGAGCACGTCAACAACCGATGAAAACATTGAAGCAGTGAAGAAAATGATTTGGGGATAATCGTCGAATCACTATTAGAGAGGTTGCTGATGATGTTGGCATATTGTTCGGCTCATGACAAACAATTTTTACGCATTTTTTAGACACAAAACGTGCGGCAGGAAGATTTTTCCAAAATTGCTAAATTTTGAGCAAAACCAACGTCGCATGGACATCGCTCAGGAGCTGTTGAACGTCGTCAACGACGATCGAGATTTCCTCAAAAAGGTCATAACTGGTTAACGAATCATGGGTGTATGGCTATGACATTGAAACCAAAGCCCAATCATCCCAATCGAAGCAGCCAGAAGAGCCAAGACCGAAAAAAGCACGTCAAGTTCGGTCAAATGTGAAGGTTTTGCTCACTGTTTTCTTCGATTGCAATGGCGTGGTGGATCATGAATTCTTGCCACAAAGTCGTACGGTCAATAACGAATACTACCTTGAAGTTATGCGCCGTTTGAGCGAAGCAATTCGTCAGAAACGCACAGAATTGTGGAAAAACCAATCATGGATTTTGCACCATGATAACGCACCAGCTCACATATCGATGCTTGTGCGTGAGTTTTTGGCCAAAAACAAAACCGCAATCATGGCTCAACCACCGTATTCAGCGAACTTGGCCCCCGCTGACTTTTTCCTCTTCCCAAAACTGAAAATGCCGATGAAAAGAAAGCGTTTTGTTACGATTGAGGAGATAAAAGAAAAATCGAAACAGAAGCTGTTGGCGATACCAAAAAGCGCGTTTCAGAAGTGTTTCAAGGATTTGAAAAAACGCTGGCATAAGTGTATTATATCTGAGGGGGATTACTTTGAAGGGGACAAGATTGTTATTGATGAAAAAATAAATACTTTTTGAAAAAATTGAAAATAACGGTTATTTTTTTATCACATATCGTATGCTATGATTTAATGCTTTTTCAATTGTTCACCTGCCCAACTTTGTCTGTAGTCAGCTTATCTGGGTTTAGTTCTTTAACTCTTTAACTCAAAATATTTCAATATCTTAACATTTAAAATCGTAATATTTCAATACAACAATATGACAAATGCTTTTCTATTTCCCTCTTTTAATATATCAATATTTCTTTATTAGAATTTATGTCATGTCTGTCGCGGCCACATATTTGGTTCATCTGCAAAGAATTCTTCCGTGCTATTCAATCACGACACAAATAATTAAATTTTTAGTTAAAAATAAATTTGTTATTTTTTTTTTTTTTTTTTTTGTATGTTTTGCGTTATGCAAAATTTGGTCGTGCGATAAACCGAACAAACTGATTGCAAACTCTTGTATCAGTCTGCTGTACCAAATTTTAAGTTGAAAACGCCCACTATTTGTTCCCAAAACCCACACGCAAAGACATTTTAATCATCTTCAATTCATTTCTGTTAAAGAATTATATGTACAATTTTAGCGCCGCCACTACAATGACGGTGCAAAGCAGTTCACAGCAAAAAAGAACTAAGGAAAAGTGTCAAAACATGTTCACTCCGTCAGGCAATCATCCAGGCAGAGAAAGTAGTCTTACAGCAAAGACCACGAATGCAAATGTGAGGCAAAGGAGCATTTTATACCCCGCCGCCAAATGTCAAACGGTCTTTTGATGCTCACAGTATAAGAAATGAAGTAAAGAACTCTAGAAAAATGTTTAAAATTTATTAAATAAAATTCATAATTTTGTTATGACAAGGAAAAATAGAACTACTTGAGGATTTTGAATTCTGGTAACCATGTATATGCATTTTTTTACATTTTTATATACAGATCATTATTTTGGAATGTGGTTCTTAGTCACAAAAAACCAAAAATCTACACATACGAGATGTATTCAAAAGATAAGGTGAATTTTCATTTTTCTCCAAAAATATTTATTTAATCATCAATTTCTATTTTATCTGCTTCAAAGTAGTCCCCCTCAGATATAATACACTTGTGCCAGCGTTTTTTTTCCAATCCTCGTAGTAGTTCTGATATACACTTTTTGGTATATCCTTGAGCTCTCTCAGAGATTCGGTTTTTATCTCCTCAATCGTCGCAAAACGTCGTCCATTCATGGCTTTCTTCAATCTTGGAAATAGGAAAAAGTCGCAGAGGGCCAAATCTGGTAAATACGGTGGCTGAGGCATGATAACAGTGTTGTTTTTGGCCAAATAATCTCTCACAAGCAAAGATGAGTGAGCAGGTGCATTATCACGATGCAAAAGCCATGAATTTTTTTCACAATTCTGGGGGTTTTTTTCATATTGCTTCACGCAAACGGCGCATAACGTCAAGGTAATACTCCTTAGTTACCGTACGACCCTGTGGTAAGAACTCCTGATGCACTACGCCATGGTAATCGAAGAAAACAGTGAGTAAAGCCTTGTCATTTAATCGAATTTGGCGTGTTTTTTTTTTTTTCTTTTTTTTTGTTTTTGTCTTGGCTCTCCTGGACTTCCATTGGGACGATTGGGCTTTGGTTTCAATGTCATAACCATATACCCATGATTTGTCACCAGTTATGACCCTTTTAAGCAAATTTAAATCATTGTTGACGTCATTTAACAATTCCTGAGCGATGATGAGCATCGGGACGTTGTTTTTGGTCAAAATTCAGCAACTTTGGAACGAACTTCGCTGACACACGCTTCATGCCCAAAATTTAAGAAAAGATTGCATGGCATGAGCTAACCAATATGCCGACATCCTCAGTAATTTCTCTAGTTGGGATTCAACGATTCTCCATATCAATTTTCTTCACTTTTCACTTCGACGTTCTGTGAAAAGTTTGTACCACTTGTAAACATTGTTTTGACTCAGAGTACTCTCGCGATATGTCACTGTCAACATTTCAAGTGTTTTTGAGCACTTAATTCCAGTTTTTATACAAAATTTGATGCAACTTCTTTGATCCATTTTTTTTCGATAGTAGAAAATCGCCGAATACGCAAAACGCTTGTCTTATTTATGCCTCTCTCAAACAAACTAAACATGCTGAAGAGTGTGCCAACAAGAACGCAAGATTTAAATGACTGATTCAGCAATTGAATTGGCTGTATGACATGTGGCGCCGTCTTGTTGAAACCACATGCCCTCCACATTCATTTCTTCAAACCTAGGCATGAAAAGACTGATTATCATTTCACGATACCGACATTGACGCACTGATTGTTTGCGCTTGACATATCTCATTTTTATAAAAAAAAAATGTTCAATGATTCCTCCAGCCAAAAATCCACACCACACGGTGACACGTTGAGGATGCATTTGCTTCTCGTAAATCGCTCGAGGATTTTCCTCACCCCAAATGCGACAATTCTACCTATTAACGAAGCCACCAAAATGGAAATGGGCCTCGTCACTGAAGATGATTTTATCGGCAAAATCAGCATTTTCATGTTGTCTCTTCTATGCCCAATTAATGAACTCCCTTCGCTGTCCGTGGTCAGCTAGCTTCAGTTCCTGAGTCAATTGAACTTTCGTTAAAATTCGCTGCATAGCGGTGTCGAATTGAGGTGGATGGAGTTTGAGCGACATCATCCCGCATAGCTGCGACATTTTCGGTCGATCGACCTGGTCGAAGGCGCGTTGTTGTCTTTACATTACTAACAGACCCAGTTTTGGCAAATTTATCCATTAATCTCTTTACAGTTGACTCTTTTGGAGCATTTTTGTGACCCCAAATTGATCACAATTTGCTAACTGTAGCCGCAAAACTTTCACCATTTTGGTAAAATAATTTCACAATGAGAATGCGTTGTTCATTCGTGTAGCGCTCCATTTTTACTAACCTCGTACCTTCTACTAGCAAACAATAACAATTGTTCAAATGTCAAGCAATGACACTTTGAATGGCGCCAAATTTAAATCTTGCGTTCTTATTGGGACACCTTTTATATGGACCAACATAAATAAAAAATAATAATCGAAAGTCGAATATACGTAGGCCGCGAAATTTGAAAATTCCCCTTATTTTTTGAACACACCTCGTTTAGAAACCGCAACAATTATAGAAACTGTCCGACATTACGTTGTATAGAAATCTCATATTTTCAATTGCAGTTGACCAACACATTCACTGAGTTGCCTAAACTTGCAAAAAGACAAGCACTTTGTCACGTCCACTTTGGACGCACCAAAGCGAACGGTCAGTATTGTCTATATCTACACTTGTTCATAAAAATTATTTTACTAAAAATAGGTTACTAAACATAATATTTATACGTCTTAATAGTATCCCGTTATCAGATTTCATTCAGATCTGTTTAAAGTGTTTAAGTGCGTTGACTCACGTCTCGCCTCATCTCAGGCACGTGAATTATGGCATCGTAAAAATGGGACACAGTATAGTTTATGGCATAGAATTTCGTATAATCGCGCGTGTCTTTTCTGGGTCAGAGGCATATTTTTTTGTTTGGACTCGTTTGTCCCAGTTTTTTGGTATATCGATGTTTGACAAATTCCATTTGTTGTCCATTAGATGAGGTCTTTGTGGAAAATTTTTTGAAGTCTGGCCAAGTCGTTCAGAAAATGAAAATTTTGGCAATTATGTTGGGAATTGTGATTGTTCTCGAACAAAGTAGAATAGGTTGGAAATAATTTGTCACTTTCGCACTTACGCAAGTAATTAACAAATGTAAGAAACTTTAATATATCAGTATGTTATCGAATTCGATAATAAATTTGCTTTTTCCTATTCCAGTTGGTATTGACTTTTATACCTCAACTTCGCAGTCGAAAAACGAAGAATTTTACTTTATCGACGTGAGTCTATTAGAATATTTTTGGGTGTTGACTCGTGAGCTGTCACACATATAAAAAGCCAAGCTAAGAGTCTTAGGTGAAGAACTAAAAGCAACGATTGTTTTAGTTCTCCATCTTCGTGAAATTTCAATTCGTCGCCATTCTCAACGGTTGGGCATGTGTTACTCAACCATAAGGAATTTCGTTTTCGCCCCAATTGGCTGAGTTGAACTTGGTTGACATGTGGTTTCAGCAGGGCGGTGCAACATGCCACGCTGCTCGTAAAACAATGGATATGTTGAGGAATGAATTTAGCGAGTAGCATACACAATCCTTTTACCTAACAAATCAAAATTTTTTAAGTCATTTACATAAATAGAAAATAACAAGGGACCCAATACACTTTCCAAGGGGACTCCATCCTCCACTAGTTTCAAAGTAGTCTTACTATTAACAGTTTTCACAAATTGTAGACGTTTCGATAAATAGCTCTTTAGGAGAAATAGCTCTTTGTCGCGCACACCATACAATCTGAGTAAAATTTCTGCAATAAAATATCATTATCAATTAGGTCAAGCTCTTTAGATAGCTTATAAAAATTACAATTCCATCATCCAGTGCTTTACCCAAAAAAATTTGGCACATTTACGACAGCCTCCTCTGTTCCACAACCTTTTCTAAAGCCATATTGAAAATCAGTTAACAAATTGTTATCTTCAAAATATATGAGTAGGTGCCTATGTGAAGGGTGACCCATAAGTAGCGTTAACGGCGACTGTATTGAATGCGTTCTTGTGCATCATTTAGTCTTAACTCCCGAACCAATTGCCTTTTTTTATGGGAAAAGATATAACATATGTAAAAAACTTTACAAAGACCGCCTAGACATCTCTAACTGCTGAGAACGTCGTCTGGTAAAAGTTTCGGGGTTTTCCTCAATACTTGCTTGCACTCGAGCAATGGTCACTTCATTTCGAACTGTACGAGGTCTTCCAGCACGCGGAAGATCACAAACAGTCCCTTGTTGCCCAAAATGCTGAACCAATCGGTAAAGAGTTGGAGCGCTAGAAGCATTTCGAACATAAAAGAAATTTCGATATGATCTGAATGCTGACTTTGAAAGTAAAATTGAACAACTTTGGTTCCTTGCTCTGTGCGGAGCCTTTCTGTCATAAATTTCCCATGTATTATTTAGTTAATTCTGTAAAGATATGAAAAAACACTGATCAAATCTTAGCGTTACTTATGCGCCACCCTATAGAAAGTGTCCAGAACCATTGTATATAACACCAGCGAACAAGGTTTTGGACTGGAGCAACCAAATATCTTTCCTAGCGTAATTTAGCGGGTTGAATTCAAATCGATAAGTGGGTTTTCTCTATCACGTCAAGCTTTCGAGATGCAAACAAAAAATGTTTTTATTCGTTTTTTACACCAAAAAACATAAGTTTATTTAAAAATCAATGAATGAAAAAAAAAACAATGACGCTATTTGAATGTCGTTCTTTTTTTGTTGGTTCGTTTTCACGAATTAGAGCAATTCAGCAGTCCAGCAATAGTCTCTCATCATGCTTTTGTCCCAAAGTTTTCAATTATTTCTTTCAATTTTCATCAAATCTCGGTGAGGACGCTCCCCTTGTTCGTCGCTCACCTCACCTTGGTTTTGTGGAAAGAAATCTAAATGCGAATGAAGAAAATTCATTTTGAGTGACATTCGTGCACCTAATTCCTGAACATTTTTCAATAATTCATCAACAATTTGTCTGTAGTTTTCACTCTTATTGTTTCCAAGAAAACTGTTCACGATGCTCTTGAAAGATTTCTAGCCTGCATATTCTTTCTCCAGTAAACCTTGTGAAAAATTGATTTTATTCGTCATTGTCATAGCTTCCCGATCTGAGGGCCAACAAAATATGCCTTCTTGGATTTTAGCATGTGAAATTTTAGAAAAAACCGCTTACAAAATATTTAAATGCTGCATCATCTTTGTCCAGAGCCTTGACAAAGTTCTTAAAAAGGCCCAATTTTATGTGCAGCGGCGGAAGAAGAACGTCATTTGGATCAATTAATGGGTTATTTGAAATGTTTTGGCTTCCTGCTGTATACTCAGTTATTTTTGGCCACTCTGTTCTAACGTAATGATGACATGAAGCGCGACTATCCCATAGGCGACGGAAACAACAATATTTTGTGAAACCTCCTTGCATACCAGTCAACAAACCAATGACCTGAAACAGATTAATTTACAGTTACTTACGATGGTCCATACTATGTGTGGACAAAGAAATTTGTATCACACACCTTAAGGTCACTACAGATCTTCTATTTATTATCGTTGTATTTGATTAGTGACAAAATTTCAGTCATTGATTCGTAACTTTTCTTTGTATTAACGGCATGAACAATTGGTATGGATGGTTTTTCATTCCCATTATGCAAAAGAAGAGCCTTCAACTGTACTTAGAGCCAATAAATAAATAATCTCGATTCACTTTTGTCATATGGCTGGTTCATTTTTTGGAATAAATCATCAACATCAGCACAGTACGAGTATAGAATAGAGTGTTTCTTTTCAAAATATGCAGCCAATTCCAAGCTTCTATCTCTATAGATTGTTACTTTTGTCCCAACTGCAAGATGTTTTCATTGCTGCTTGTGTGAAGCTGGTAATTCTGCGTCCTCGTCTTCGTTAAATGTAAATCCATCCGAGTTAGATCATTCAGCTCATCTTGAGTCCGTAAATGGCGTTCATCATCCGCCTGATATGTGCAAACTACCAGTGCTGGTGAAAAATGTTTTGGAACCACTGCTCGTAGCGCTGGGAATGACTGTTAATGGATCATTTGGTGGACGTTGAACTAGTTTGGAAACCGATGGGTCATTCTCGTAAGTAATATTTTTTTCGATTTTTCATATTGAATCCAGCAACTTTTCCAAAGTATTGGAATTGAAAAATCGAAATAGATCTCCTGCAGTTCTGCAACTATTGCAAAACATTGTCGGTGTCCACGGTTTGTTAAAGTTTCTGACAGCAAAACCAAAATAATGTAAATATTTACATCTTAATGATTCTGATATTGCATATCCTTTTTCCCAACCAAATATTCACCACACACTAAGCAAAAATAGCATGAATCAGTAATACACGATCTCCCTGATATACTTAAACGCTACTATTATGAAGATTTAGAATGAATGTGGGCGTCTGTCAAATTAATAATTGTGAAATCGTAGTGTCAGTATTCACTGTTTTGCAAGACGTGATGGCCCCATTTGTATGCCAGATTCGATATCAGCGCACCTAGATTAGTTAAAAAACATGCTTCGTTCCTTCAGTCAATTTTTTGCCCCCAAATTTGTAGACCAGTGTTGTCCAGACAATATTGATATTGAACGAAATTTATCAGTGCTCTCATTTATCATGAATTCTCAATATTTCGGTATATGTTGAACTATAAATTATATCATTAAAGGTGTTAAACAAACGTGCGATCATACTATCAGCACAGGTTTTTATGATAGATACGAGTATATCATTGAAGCAATAAATTAAAAATATATCAAAAATCATAACTTTCATAAGAAAATCAATAGTAGTCGTGCAACATTCCAAACATTTTAACATGCGGGTACAATATTCGACTCAAGATTAGTTGAATAGATAACATAAATTCTATAATAAACATTTGTGGTTTTTTTTCTGGATTAAAAAAAGTTGTCTTGGAAATCTGGTAGAAACTTCTTAAAATTTCACTGATTCAAAAAAGAATTTAAAAATGTGTTTAGTTCTTATACAGAGTGTCCGTCAGGAAGGTATACTACTTTGTTTTGCCGTCATTTTGGTAAACCTTAGCCTTGACAGTTCATATTTGGCAGTCGTGAAGTAGAGACGTGGCCAATTTATTATGGAAAAATATTCGATAAACCAACGTGTTTTAATCGTTAAAACATTTTATCAATGTTAATCATCGATTGCTGTGACGATGAGAAAGTTACGTGAAATTTTTCGGGAGAAACAACGTGCCAACAAGACGCCCTATTTATCGTGTAGTGAATGATTTCGAAGAAAGAGGGTCTGTAGCTTATAGGGCCAAGCATGCGCCCCAACGTATTGCAAGATCGGCTGAAAACATTACTGCTGCTCAAGAAAGTGTTCAAAACAACCCATTAACCTCAATTCGACACCGTGCTCAGGAGCAATTTTGGCCACAATTTTGCACAAGGACTTGCATTTGTTTCCATTTAAGATTCAGTTGACACAAGAGCTTCTTCCACAAGACCATTTACGCCGCCGTACATATGCCAATAGGATGTTACAGCTCGCCCATGACAACCCCGATTTTCATGAAAAAATTATAATGAGAAACGAGGCAGGCAACTGCATGCTTTGGTCTTGATTAACATGTGGTATCAGCAAGACGGTGCCACATTGCATACAGCCAGGATTACAAAAGAATTACTGCGAGACCTCTTTCCACAACAAGTTATTTCAAGAAATGGTGATGTGCTCAATGTGCTCAAAAGGGCTTGCATTTGTGAGGTTGAGGCGGACATTTATCTGATATTGTGTTCCATACATAGTTGCCGACATTAAATGAAGCATTTATCAATATAAAATCCATCCTTTTTCATTTAATCAAAAATTATAAACAAAGTAGTATACCTTCCCGATGGACACCCTGTAACCATTACTTTAATCTATTATATAATCTTCCCCTTTTTTAATATCTTCTTCCCACCTCTCTGGGAGCTTTTTAATTCCTCTCTCATAAAACTCGCGTGGTTTTTCTGAAAAAAGCATTCAATTCGATTTTTCACTTTCTTGTCGTTATGGAAATTTAAATCCTTCAAGTGGTTGCTCAGACTGTGGAATAGGTGATGGCCGGACGATGTGAGGTCTGGGGAGTACAGTGGGCGAGGTAAAACTTCCCTCCCAACCTCTGACGGGTCCGCAATTCAGTGTGAGGGCGGGCGTTGTACGGTAGATGAGGTAAAACTTCCCTCCCAACCTTTGACAGTTTCTGAAGGGTCCGCAATTCAGTGTGCAGGCGGGCGTTGTCATGATGGAAGATGACGTCTCCGCGATTGATGGCCTCGGCCGTTTTTCTTCTAATGACGAATTTGAATTTATGTAATTGTCCGATATAGTAGTCCGCATTAATTGTTTAATTTGTTGGGAGAAGCTCAGAAAAGTGTATTTCTTGGACATTCCACCAAATCGACAACATTACCGTCCTGGGATAAAGGGCCGCTTTAGCGGTGGGTTAAGGGGGTTCATTTGGTTTTCCCATGATCTTTTCCACTTTACAATGTTGTAGGCTATCAATTTTCCATCCCCTGAGATGAGGTCCTTCAGAAATAGTGCCTTGTTATTTTTTATCCTTGGTTATCACAGACGTCAATGCGATTCAAGCGGTTTGCCTCGATGAAAGAGTGAGGTATCCGCACATCGAGGTTGTTCTTTTAAGACCTCTTTAAGACCTTTTTTGCTTGTTGCCTTATTGTTGCACTGGGATTAACAATAATTAAAGCTCTCACCTCATCGGAAACAATTTCTTTTGGTCATCCTAATCTGGGAGCGTCTGCTACGGAGAAGTCGCCCATAGAAAATCTTTCAAACCATTTCTGGCAAGTTCTTTCATTTGTTCCGTTTTCTTCATAAACTTTATTTTTCGGCTGGCTTCAGCGGCTGTTTTCCCTTTTCAGATATAATACAGCATAATATGACTAAATTCCTTTTTTTCGCTCATTTTCCTATTTTTGAAAACTTAAAACGCTATAATCACTCACGACCAGAACAAGTAAACAATAGTAAACAGTTTAGAGAAGGGGTGAGAGGAAGTTTTGATAGTGTTTGAAGGAACTCTAAGTCATGAGAAGTGACGTATGGTTGACTAATGAATAATTTAATAATTTAATAATTAGTTAATAATATTTATTTCGACGTATGGTAAACTAACGAACAATTTAATAATTCAATAATTAGTTAATAATATTTATTTTGATAGTATGCACTGATGTCGTTTTAATATCATTCGACTTTGATTTCACGCAGCGCATTTAAAAATTTTACTCTTTATTGGATCAATTACAATCTAATTAAATGAATAATTTGTAAATGCGAGGTTTCTTATCAACTTAATTGTCTATCGTTTGTTGTGTATAATTATTTATTTACTATATTATTTATATTTATTTTATATGTACATTTATTATATTATATATATTTGTTATTGAACAAAGGCTAGTCTGTTCGTTGTGCCACTTTTTGCCACATTTAATCGGAACACCTTAACGCTCTTGTGGCGCGTGTTGAAACGAAAATTCCCAGGCACAGCTGACGTAAAACATCTTGATGCGTACACGCACTTGTTGTATCGAATATACTCGTATATTTCTATCGAATATATATTTCTCATCAGCCGGCCTATTAAGATTTAGGTCATCAAAGTAATGTTTTAGTGCGACACGCGCGTTTAATGAGGAAATTTTGAACAATGTTAAGCACTTCTGCCTACGTTTTTGACATTTTGCGATTTATTTCATCTGAAACTGGGCGTTTAGTGACAATCGATTTTTAAGATCTGGGGATCTCTTTAGGGATCAACTTGTTAATTGTGTGTAAACAGTGTTGCAGCCCCTGAGAGTTCCATTTATTGCACTTTCCATGAATTTGTATCGAACATTTTGCTCTTTGCTATTGATATTATTAAATAGTTTCAGTATATACCTATTGAAATGGCCGATCACACACCTAGGAATATATTGGAAATAACTGAGGGCTCGTTCGAAAGAAATTATTCATTGTTAGAATTTTTGGTTATCAAAAGAAGCGTTTGAACCTGGTAGATGCGATAAAAACGCCTGCGAAGCTAATTTAAAGTGACGGCAGGATATAATCGTACTGGGGGTTTATTTTAACCACAGTGAAATCTTGGACAGGGCGGCAGCCTATCGTGCGATTTCTCCTATGTAGCTAAGAAATAAACTTCCAGTAAACCAGGCTATCATTGTCTTTAATATGCCCCCCGACATTCACCTAAATGCTAATAAAGGCGTCATTGTCCGTTAACTTCAGGATATTACTACAGCCTTCTCAGTAATCGACAAGAAACCCCAGAGTTACTTCTATTACAACTATTTTATGGCTTTTCTTTTCCGATTTTAATTGATGGTTCTAACACATGAAAGAACAGATTTAAACATTTTACAAAATTGTAAACAATAAAAAAAAACTCTAAAAAATCTTAATACAATTTTTGTTGAATTTAACCGCATAGGAAATATTTAGTTGCAGTTCAAAATGATGATTTGAGAACCTAAAGTTTAATTTTGGGATGTAGCCAAAACCAATGCAATTGGCTTGCCATTCATATAGCTTCATATATTTCATATGTAGAGTTATCCATTGAGTGGTTTCCAATCCGCCAGTTTGGCAAGGCTGTCAACTGTTAAATACCTGTCATCTGAAGTGTTATTTATTTAGTGACACGTTTGCCATTTACGAATATGGATCGTTTAACGATCGAGGAACATGTAAAAATAGTTAAAACTTACTGAAAAAAAGTGATGATTCAATCGTGGGCTCTTCTTCGATCTACTGTGCAAGGAAGTGGCAGGATTACAAAGAAATTTTTAGAGACTGAAAGCGTTACAGATGTAGTCAAGCCCGTGCATCATCACAATGTACGCACGGCCAAGAATATCGCTTCTGTTAGTGAAAGTGTGGCGGATAATAAAGGGTGTCCCAACAAGAACGCAAGATCTAAATCGAATTGAATTGTTTCTCTGGCTGTATGATATGTGGCGCCGTCTTGTTGAAACCACATTCCCTCCACATTCATTTCTTCAATTCTAAACCAAACCCATTGACTGTTTGCGCTTGACATGCCTCATTTTCATAAAAAAAGGTCCAATGATTCCTCCAGCCCAAAATCCACAGCACACAGTGACACGTTGAGGATGCATTTGCTTCTCGTGAATCACTCGAGGATTTTCCTCACCCCAAATGCGACAATTCTGCCTATTGACGAAGCCATCAAGATGGAAATGGGCCTCGTCACTGAAGTTGATTTTATCGGCAAAATCAGCATTTTCATGTTGTCTCTCCAATACCCAATTAACCAACTCCCTTCGCTGTCCGTGGCCAGCTGGCTGCAGTTCCTGAGTCACTTTGAACTTTCTATGCATAAAGATGCAAATCTTTCGTCAAAATTCGCTGCATAGTGGCTTTGGAGGCACCAATTTGCTGAGCTCGTTGTCGAATTGAAGTGGATGGAGTTTGAGCGACATCATCACGTACAATTGCGACATTTTCGGTCGATCGACAATTTTGGCAAATTTATCCATTAATCTCTTTACAGTTGACTCTTTTGGAGCATTATTGTGACCTCAAATTGATCGCAATTTGCGAACTGTAGCCGTAAAACTTTCACCATTTTGGTAAAACAATTTCACAGTGAGAATGCGTTGTTCATTCGTGTAGCCCTCCATTTTTACTAACCTCGTATCTTCTACTAGCAAACAATAACAATTGTTCAAATGTCAAACAATGACACTTCGAGTGGCGCAAAATTTAAATCCTGCGTTCTTGTTCGGACACCCTTTAATTGGCGCTATGGCCGTATGATAATCGACTTTTTTTTTGGCCTGCTATTAGAGATTATGAAATGGACGACATGTGGTTTAAACAAAGTGTGGCGGGTAATCCGAATTTCAATGATATGATAACCGAATTATTTTTTAACCTGCAATTGAAAATTATGAACTGGACAGTATGGGGTTTCAACAAGACGATGCCACACAACACGACCGATTTTCGCTTCACTGCATGAGCAGTTTCCAGAAAGCGTAATTTCACGTTTTGGCGACTTTAATTGGCTGCCAGGATCATGCGATTTGACGGCGTTAGATTTTCTTTTTGTGGGTCTGCATCAAAGATTTTGGTTACGCGGTTAATCCCCAAATGTTAGAGCATTTGAAAGCCAACATTTGTCAAGGCTTTGCCGAAATGTCGCCCGAATAGTGTGAAAAAGTGGTCGAAAATTAGCTCAAAAAGATCCACTGCTGCAACCAATCCAGAGGCGATCATTTAAACGACGTTGTGTTTTCTGCATAATGGCAAGGTCCAAGCATTATAATGAAATAAAAGTTTCCTCGAAATCATAGCTTTATGTGTGTTTTATTTAACTTTCTGTTTCAAATCGAAAAATGGATAATCCGGTATTTGCCGGAGTTGGGTTATTTTACAACCCAAACAGTAACCTTTGCGGTAATACAAATGAATTCAAATTAATGCTCGTGGTCGGCAGCATCCATAATTAGAGTATTTTGTGCCATGAAACTGTGCCCATTTTATTAAGACCCCAGGGGACATTAAGATTAGCAGTAACTGAGAGTAACATTCAAAGGTTAAAATGATGGATTTAAACAGTTGAATAATTAGATGATTGAACAGCTAAATAATTAAGTTATCTAAATAGTTAAGTTATTAAGTGATCGAATGCTTTGGCCACTAAGTATGTAGATTATGATATATAGAGGTGATATTTATTAAAATACTTTTCTATTGCAAATAAGTGTTAACCTTTAGAAGTGTAAATTGTTTCCGCGTTCCACACTGAATAATTGCTGTGCGGCGGTGAGCTACCCGATGTTGTTTACTTTTGAAAAGTATTTATTTATTTATTTTTTTTTTCTCTCTTTTTCTAAAAATAATTACAATTGATGCAAGTGATTAAAACAATTATTAATATTTAATTTGATTTCAATTCATTTCAAATTTGTTCCAGTGATTTTCATTCCCTGGAATTGAACTGAAATCTCTGTTGCACTAGCAATTCTCTTTGTCGTTGATTGAAGCTCTTGAATGAGTGGCGCTTTGTTTATATTACAATAATTTTATAATTTGTAAATAATGAATTTTTATAGTAATTATTGCATTATTTTGTTTTTGTTGTCGGTGTTGTTATTAACATTTCAACAGCAGGCACTAGCCTAACAATTTGTTAAGGTATTTCCACCATTATCATTTAATTTTGGCGCACTCGATGTTATTGGACGACGACGGCATCAAGTCAATGCAAACTGATAATGAATGCAATTAAACAGTGTCTGACGTTGTTGAAGAGGATGCTGAGTTAGTAACTGTCAAAGCTTGCAAGTATGCGATTGAATTTTTTCTTTTTTATATTATTGCAATTCTGTGTATTTTACAAACACTGGAATTTTTCTTCGAAATGGGCTCTGTTATATTCAATGTATTTTGACAGCTTTGTTTGAGGTAATCGTGTGTTTGTTAGAATTACGTATTTAAATTTATAAGGTTTTTTTTTTCTTGTGAAGACTACAAAGGCTTTGTGGGTATGTATTTTTATTTTGTCTACTTTTTGTAGAGACGTTTGGTATAGATTTTTAGGAAAGAAACAGCAAAACGAATTTTCATGAATTTATTTATCACATTAAGGGAATGAAATCAATTTTGGACACTTTTGTTTCTAAAAAGTAAGACAAGTTTTCAGTTGCGAAATCGAATCTCCGAAACATTTTTGTTTTGTTTCCAATATATTTTTGTGCCAAATTTCACGTCGTATACTCGCATGTTATCAGTGTTTGAGCTGCGCTTGGTTCTGTACCTTGCAAAAAGCGATTTCGGCAAAGATATTGCATTAGATATTGTTTATGAAATGGAATTTGTGCTATAGAATCATACACAGGGTAATTTTTTTAAATTTAAGTTTTTCAAGTTGGCAGCACTGGTTGGTAATGGCGTCTAAACGTCATCTGTCCAAGTGAAAAGTGTACAGTATACTCTGCCATTTCATCATGGAAGGACTAACAAACGAGCAACGATTGCAAATCGTTGAAATTTATTATCAAAATTCGTGCTCTGTGACAAATGTGCATGGTTTGATACGACCATTTTATGGTCGTCATAATCGACCTGCTGAATCAACAATTCGTGCTGTTAACTCCAAATTTCACACCAAATTTACTTTGTTGGACATAAAACCATCGACTCGCATGCGTAGAGTGCGTACCGAAGAAAATATTGCAGCCGTAGCGACCAGTGTTAATGACGATCGCGAAATATCAATGCGTCGCCATTCTCAGCGATTGATTATGTGTTACTCAACCACAGGGAAAATTTTACACATTGATTTGGGTTTGAAAGCCTATAAAATTCAACTCACGCAAGAATTGAAGCCGAATGACCTATTACAACGTGTAATTTTTGGTGAATTGGCCTTACAAAAGCTAAATGAAAATCCGCTGTTTTATCGAAAAATTGTGTTCAGTGATGAGGCTCAGTTTTTTGGTGAACGGATATGTAAATAAGCAAAACTGTCGCATCTAGAGTGATGAACAGCCATTCCGAAAAAAAACACAGTCTGGCCCATAAACAGCCCATAA
Organism: Philornis downsi; assembly: GCA_019455685.1. NCBI lineage: Eukaryota > Metazoa > Arthropoda > Insecta > Diptera > Muscidae > Philornis > Philornis downsi. Next base: position 78,339 of record JAHXMU010000050.1, on the reverse strand, counting down.
ACCATAGGCTGGTGGCATCATCGGTCCATTTTTCTTCAAAGACGACCGTGGAAGAAACTTTACTGTCAAACGGCGAACGATATCGAGCTATGATACGCGATTTTTTTGCCCCAATTGGCTGAGTTGAACTTGGTTGACATTTGGTTTCATCACGACAATGCAACATGCCACACTGCTTGTGAAACAATGGATATGTTGAGGGATGAATTTGGTGAGCAGCTTATCTCTCGATTCGGTCCTGTGATTTGGTCCCAAGATCTTGCGATTAAACGCCTCTTGATTATTTCTTGTGGGGTTATGTCACGTCGTTAGTCTATGTGGACAAGCCGAATACTATTAAAGCCTTAACATAATACACGTTATTCGTGGAATACAGGCCGAAAAGCTCGAAAAAGTGATGAAAAACTGGACCTTCCGAATGGACATTTTGAGACGGAGCCGCGGAGAACATTTACATGAAATTATCTTGAAAAATTAAATGGCAAAGACCAATTTATCGATTCCAATAAAAATTTTTAATATGTGATGCAAATTTGAGTGTTTTATTCAATTAAAAAAAAAAAAAAAACTACTATTAAAAAATCACCCTTTATAGTGTTATCCGTTTCGGGGGTTCAAAACCGCCGGTCTGGCAAGGCTGTCAGCTGGTTAATACCTGTCATCTGAGGTGTTATTAATTTAGTGAAAGGTTTAACAACCGAAGAACGTGGAAAAATAGTTAAAACTTATTAAAAACAGCTGATGCAATATTTTTTAATATTTTTGCTGGGAGTATTATTATCTCGAAAATAACCAGAACTCCCATTGCTATTTGTAAAGTAACTCATTGCTTCCCACATCTGGGGAAGTATTCTTTGGTATTGTTATCGTTATTACCTGCCATAACAGGCTAATTCCACTGCGTTTTCAGTAAATAAATAACATCTGTTATTTTTATAGCAGCCTACTGCTTATTGGCATGACGCTTTATTCAGAAAGCTCTCCTATCCCACAGCCGATTGACGTCGATAAGCGGGATATACGTCAATACCATTCACAAGATTCCACAATACTAAATAAAGATGGGCATGACGTTAAAATTTCGTCAGTCATTATTGCTACGATGTGAAAAAGCATAGATTTGAATGTAGATTTCTAGTTAATGTCCCAGCATTAAGCAACGAGGCCTACTCCTACAAATACCGGGGACCTTCACGAAAGTTTCGTTGGGTTTTGGGTTTGGTATTTGTAAACTTATTTAAAGTTTATTAGAAATTTATCTCTGATTCATATTCGAAACAACAACTCAGTTCATATATTTATAATACTCTTTTTAGATGAAGCGGAATTAGAAACCTACACTGAATCTATTTCTCTATCGAAACACAATGAAAGTGATATTTTGATTCTACAACAAAAATACAGCTTTATTTGGTTTCGTTTCTTAGTCTGAATCAAAATTGAAACCAAATGTTAGAGAAAAAGGTCTGGAGCTAAACTGCGGCAGAAAAAAAATGTTCCAAATAATGTACTATCTGGATTTACGATACCAGGCTCTCAGAAATTTTCACAGAGATTCAAAAATTTTGTCGGTTTTTTTGGAATTGCAAATTTTCAAAAATTAAAATGAAAAATTTTCAAAATTAAACTAAAGTTTTTATGAACAACATTTTCACAGCTATTCAAAAATTTTGTGTTTTTTTTTTTTGGAATTGCAAATTTTCAAATTAAATACAAACTAATGTTTTCGTAAACAATATTTTTACTGATGTTCAAAAATTTTCTGCTTTTTTTTTGGAATTGCAAATTTTCAAATTAAATACAAACTAAAGTTTTCGTAAACAACATTTTTACAGATATTCAAAAATTTTGTCTGTTTTTTTTTAAGTTGCAAATTTTCAGACTAAATACAAACTAAAGTTTTCGTAAACAATATTTTTACAAATATTCAAAAATTTTGTCTGTTTTTTTTCGAATTGGAAATTTTTAAATTAAATATAAACTAAAGTTT
>JAHXMU010000050.1:57306-76339 GCA_019455685.1 Philornis downsi | reverse complement strand
TTGTCCGTTTTTTTCGAATTGGAAATTTTTAAATTAAATATAAACTATAGTTTTCATAAACGACATTTTCACAGCTATTTAAAAATTATTTCTGTTTTTTTTTTTTTTTTTCTTTTTGAATTGGAAGTCTTTAATGTAAATACAGACTAACGCTTTCATAAACTGACTCAGAATAAAAATTATTTTCATTTGCGTTTCGGTTGTAGGAATCAAAATCAAAATTGTTCATACTTTCGTTTTGAATGTATCAAGCAGAAATAAAATTCAATACGATCTTATTTCGATTGTCAGGATGAGAATAAAAACTTTGTATATTTTTGGTTTAAATTCCAGAAACTTAAACAATTTAAAAGTCACTCTTAGACAAGCCTTGGCTAGATGAAGAATCTCGCATTGGTTATGCTTGTGGAAAGACCAAGTTAGAGGGTATATAGAAAGATACCCCAATAGAGATGAAGCTCAATAGGTCTAGGAAAATGGTAATAGCTAAATATATTATAAGGAAAATTCAAGAAATTTTGTCATGTACGAGGTGTGTTCAAGAAATAAGGTGAATTTTCAAATTTCGCGGGCTACGTACATTCGACTAGACTATTTAAATTGCAAATTCGATTCGATAAAAATTATAAGTCCGCTTGGTTTCGATATTACTTGGCAAGTGCCGTTTTTATTTTACTAAAATGGCAATTCAATTTACAACAATAAAATTTCCCAAGCATTTTGACGTTAACAATTGAGAAGAAGGCTCAACTGACATTACATTAGAAATTCAACATGCGAGAGAGGACAAAATACAATTCGAAAAAATTCATTTAAAAGATGACATTGAGGGACGACTTGGGAATACGAGAACAATTAACAAAAAACAGGAAACAGCCCCAAACAGGTACACTCGTCTCGCAGATATGTTGATGGTTTTATCCATATAGCATGTTTAGTTTATTTGTGAGGGACATAAATAAGACAAGTATTTTGCGTGTTCGGCGATTTTCTGCTATCGAAAAAAATGGATCAAAGAAGTTGCATCAAATTTTGTGTAAAAAATTGAATTAAGTGTTCAAAAACACTTGAAATGTTGACTGTGACATACGGTGAGAGTACTCTGGTACAAGCTTTTCACAAAAAGTCGAGAAGATGTGAATGACGACGCTCGCTCTGGACGCCCCAGCACATCAACAACCGATGAAAATGTTGGGAAAGTGAAGAAAATTGTTATGGACAATCGTCGAATCACATTTAGTGAAGTTGTTGAGGATGTCGGCATATCGATTGGCAGTCTTTTCGGAAATTTTGGGCATGAAGCGTTTGGCAGCGAATTTCGTTCCAAAATTGCTGAATTTTGACCAAAAACAACGTCGCATGAGCATCATCGCTCAGAAATTGTTGAATGACGTCAACTCATGATCCAAATTTGCTTAAAAGTTTCGTAACTGGTGGCGAATCATGGGTATATGGTTATGACATCGAAACCAAAGCAAAATCGTCCCAATGGATTTTGATCCAGGAGAGCCCAGATCAAAAAAAGTACGACAAGTTCGATCAAATGCTAAGGTTTTGCTCACTGTTTTCTTCGATTACCATGGCGTAGTGCATCAGGAGTTCTTACCACAGGGTTGTACGGTAAATAAGGGGTATTACCTTGAAGTTATGCGCCGTTTGCTTGAAGCAATATGAAACAAAAAAGCTCAGAATTGTGGGAAAAATTCATGGCTTTTGCATCATGATAATACACCTGCTCACCCATCTGTACTTGTTAGGGATTATTTGGCCAAAAACAACATCGTTATCATGCCTCAGCCACCATATTCATCAGATTTGGGCCATCTGATACTTCTTCCTGTTCCCAAGATTGAAGAGAGCCACGAAAGGATGACGTTTTGCGACGATTGAGGAGATAGAAAACCGAATCGCTGGGACAGCTCAAGGACATACCAAAAAGTGCATATTAGAACTGTTTCGAGGATTGTAAAAGACGCTGGCAGAAGCGTATTCTATCTGAGGGAGACTACTTTGAAGGAGATAAAATAGAAATTGATGAATAAATAAATATTTTTTTGAGAAAAATGAAAATTCACCTTATTTTTTTTTAACACACCTCGTATGCATAGTAAATTGTAAGGTGTTTAATAAATTATTGCTCTTGTGGCCATAAAATAAGTAAATGCATTATTCATAGCTAAGGATTAATTGAGTTTTCTTTTTTTTTTCAAAAGCTGACATCAAAAGTTCATCAAAATTGCTTGACCGACCACTTCAGTAATATAGCGATTTGAAAGAGAACTTTTTATGAAGTCCGAAACACTTCGTCCTTGTTTGTGTTTACCGGATAAACTATTATTTAAACTACTATTTAGAGCACAGAAAACAAAACACTTTCCACAATTAGAATAAAAATATCTAAACTATTATTTAAAACACAAAAAAACAAAACACTTTCCAGAATGAGAATATGAATATCTCATCTAACAGCAATAATACATCTAACTTATTGCATATACTTCTGTACACCATCATAAATCCTTTTTCTTTTGAGGATTTCTTTTACATTTAGCCAGAATGCCAATTAACATTTCCGTTAAACTATTTCCTACCATTATATATTTCTTATCAGGCCATTTCCACAAAACTTTTCCACACAACAAGCAAATATATGTAAGTGTGCTTATCAATATTGTCTACAAAATATAAAATTTCCGTTAATAAATTGTTGAAAGGCCATTAGGGCCTTTTAAAATATCATAAATTGTTAAATTTAGTATTTGGCCCATTAAACAACACTGTAACCAACGTTTGTCTGTCTGTCTGTCTGTCTATCGGGCCTTACAGATTTCGAAAATATCAACAAAATGAAGAGACCTACTTCGACATCGACAGAAATCTGTTCAAAATGATGGCACAACGAGAGTACAATGAACTACAAAGTTTTGGCAGACAGTGATGTGTAAGAAGCAGCGACAGCAACAACATGAGCAACAAAAATTATTCGGGGCCCCCCTACAACACACTGGCAACATCCCATCGTTGACAACACCGACGCCAACACTTTTGGTTCGACAAAAATTTTAAAAATATTTTTTTTTTTTTTACATTCGACCAACAAAGAAAGAAAACTAAAGGAAGCATCAGACAACCAAACATAAGACGCAATACAAACCATCCCAGAGACATTAAGCAGAACAATATAAAAACGTTTGTTAGAATTTGTCATATAAATGTCATGACATCGCACCGCAGCGCATCGGCGGGGGACACTACTGATGGACGGACACACAAACAACAAAAATAAAAACAAACAAACGTTAACAGAAAAACGTCCAGACGGACAAAGAGTGGAATCAAAAGTCTTTGCGCCAGCTGACAACTAAATTTGTGTAGTCGCATGAATAACCGAATTTTCCGTACAAAACGTTTTGCATCACACGCTAACGGTCACACGCTCACGCCATCAGCGATACCTACAACATTTAGCATCACAGTCACTCACTTTAAACTAAATTTGTCACTGCGACACTCTAAAAATATCGCTGCCCGTCCAATTGCGAGAGGGAAATATTTCGAACGGCAGCAAAAACAAAAATAGATAACAACATTTCTATAATACAAAAAGAAAAAGTTCAAAACTAAAAGAAAAAATCATCCGTATGAAAAACACGGAAAAGCGGAAAATGTTGTGAAATTAAACAACTGTAACAAAACTTTTCATTTCTGCGAGTTTTTTTTTTCTTCTTAAAAAACTTGAAGACTGTAGCTGAGTGTAAGAAAATGAATATGCGAGGCATTGTAGTGCATGAGGTTAGATATTCCAAATATTTCATGCAAATTTGCAAACATTTTCTGGCCTATTTGAGGTGGAGTTAAGAGTTACAAACGGTGCTGTAGGATGTCTTGTTTTTTATTATTATTTTTTCAAGCTGTTCCTCAACAACATATCATGGGAGGAATAAACATTTCATCTCGCATTTATAGCGATTAGTAAATAAATTATGTTCTACAACTATTTCAAACATAGTCAACGTGTACCTCACATCTTAGCATCTCACATTTAAAAAAATCGATAAACATTTTGTCGAAACAGTACGGGGAATTGATACAAAATAATACAAAATATTTATTGTTTCTTCAAATTTATTATTTGCTTGCTTGCTTACGTGGAGACTACAACAGATATCCTTTTCTTCTATAAGCTGCATGTATACCATAATTTCAAGCGCTTCGACCTCCTGGTCGTCTTCTCCAATTCGTCTTCCTAAGTTTTAACAGTATTTCAAAAGCCTAGCACTTGCAATAGAGTGGTGATTAGAACATATATCCTTGTCTTTTATAAGCTGCTTGTAGAAAATAATTCCAAGCGTTTTAACCTCCTGGTCGTCTTTTCCAATTCGAGTTCAAAAGCCTAGCCCTTGCAATAGAGTGGTGACTAGAACAGATATCCTTATCTTTTATAAGCTGCTTGTAGAAAATAATACCAAGCGCTTCGATCTCCTGTGCTTCTTCTCCAATTCATCTTCCTAACTTTTGGTAGTATTTCAAAAACCTACCGCTTCCAATAGAGTGTCCTTTTCTTTTATAAGCTGCATGTATAACATAATTCCAAGCGCTTCGACCTCCTGGTCGTCTTCTCCAATTCGCCTTCCTAAGTTTTGATAGTATTTCAAAAGCCTGGCGCTTTTAATAGAGTGGCGACTAGAACAAATATCCTTACCTTTTATAAACTGCATATAGAAAATAATACCAAGCGCTTCGATCTTCTGTGCTTCTACACCAATTCGTTCATCTAAGTTTTTATAGTATTTCAAAAGACTGACCCTTCCAACAGAGTGGCGACTAGAACAGATATCCTTTTCTTTTATAAGCTGTATGTATAACATAATTCCAAGCGATTCGACCTCCTGGTCGCCTTTTTCAATTCGTCTTCCTAAGTTTTGACAGTATTTTAAAAGCCTAGCCCTTACAATAGAGTGATGACTAGAACAGATATCCTTGCTGCTTGTAGAAAATAATACCAAGCGATTCGACCTCCTGGCCGTCTTCTCCAATTCGCCTTCCTAAGTTTTGATAGTATTTCAAAAGCCTGTCGCTTTCAATAGAGTGGCGACTAGAACAAATATCCTTACCTCTTATAAACTGCATATAGAAAATAATACCAAGCGCTTCGATCTCCTGTGCTTCTTCACCAATTCGTCCATCTAAGTTTTATAGTATTTCAAAAGCCTACCCCCTCCAATAAAATGGCGACTAGAACATATATTCGTACCTTTTATAAGCTGCATATAGAAAATAATTCCAAGCGCTTTGACCTCGTGGCCTTCTTCTCCAATTCGTCTTCCTAAGTTTTTGATAAAATTTCAAAGGGTCAATTCTATTGGCCCTTCCAATAGAGTTTTGGTCACCCATTTTTCCACCGCCGTAGACTTTGGCTATGAAATATGATTCAGTTGCCGCAATGGCATCATCATTTAGTGTAAAGCTTTTTAACTGGGACATCCTTTTGGGATTTGTATGCTGATAATAAACGCTGGAGCCGAATCTGGAAAATATGCTAGATGGAGCAACATTCCAAACATCAGTCCAAACAATTTAGGTAACGTAACCATTGAACTTGCGGAATGGTGCAGGTTTTTGGCGTCAGAGTACTTCTTGTTTTCTTAATTCCATCTTTTAAACTATCAAAAAAAAAAAAAAAACAAAAAACTATATTCAATATTCTTTTTTTTTCACAGCGTCTTTGTTGCGTCCTTTGTCTATTTGCACGCCTTTCAAGATTTCCTTTCCAATATGCCGACTCTATTTCGGAGTATAGCCAAGAAGTGCCTATAAAGTATACGAGGTGTGCTCAAAAAATAAGAGGAATTTTCAAATTTCTCGGGCTAGGTTCATTCGACTTTCGATTATCATTATTTTTCTAGTGTTGGTACACTTGTCTCTATGATATGTTGACGGTTTTATCCATATAGCTTGTTTAGTTTGTTTGTGAGAGGCATAAATAAAGCATTTTCCTATTTTTCTAAATTAAGGTGCCTCAGAAAGAATTTTACACTGCATTTTTTCCAAATTTATTTTCAAAGTTTAAAGTTCAGACAAAGTTTACATGAAGAAAGGCAAAAAAAAAAAAAAAAAAAAAAAAATAGGGAAAAGAAGTATTAAAGAAACGGATCTGCAAAGTGCTGAGGAATGTTATAGCTGTTCATTTTGAGTGGCACAAAATAGAAAAGATTGAGTATTCAGTTATTCAAGTTATGATTATTCATTTGGCCTATTAAAACATTAATCATAGCAAAGCTAAATCTATGATTAATCAAATACTTGACTAATTAAAATTTTGATAAATCGGGTTGATTAATCAATCAATGTGATCCAACCAATGCAATCGCTGTATATTGATGCGCTTAACCACCTCGATGTCGGTATATAACTCCTACTGCTCATTGCTCATGCTATGCCCATACTTCGTTTAATATATTTTCCGATGTAGTTTCCTCTATTTGGGTTTAAAATAATTTTCGTAGTAGTTTCTTCCAGAAGGTTTAATATATTTTCCGGAGAAGTTTCTTCTCCAACACTCCCAACTCTGATTCATCCGCTTATATCATAAACCAAGATTTTGTGTCATACAACAAGAAACGTAAAACTAACGTCTAGTACAGTCGGATTTTTATTTGTCGAAAAAGGCATTTATCTTGCTTAGTCCACAGTAATATCTATTAGCAAACAACGCTCTATGCTTTATCGGTTGTATTTACTGTATCGCCTTCATAGTAGGCCCCTTCTGAATTAATAATTAATTATGTCAAGGAATAAACCAATCATCAAAACGTTTTTCAAACCCATTTTCCTCCGCAAAAGTCTTATTTTATGGCTAAGAATTTCCGATTTATTTCAACTATCAATTGAAAACGGGTACTTCAAGCGATAATTTGAGTTTTGTAGAGATCAAAAAGGTCAGCAGGAACAAAATCAAGCGATAGTTATTCAATAGCATTAGCTCAGTTATATTTTGAGAAATTCGTTCACAAGGGCAGCTTTATAAAGTTGTCATGCTGCATAATAATTGAGTTTTCGTTCCGCAAATCTGAACTTCTTAGACGAATTTTGCTCCTTCAAACGCCGCATACTAACAAGACATTATTCCTTGTTTATCGCTTAACTTTTCGGCAAGAATTCCGAGTGCACTACACTGCGACAATCAACAAAAAACGATAATTTGAGTTTTGGAGAGAGCAAAAAGGTCAGCAGGAACAAAATCAGGTGAATGCGATAGTTATCCAGTATCATTTGCTGAGTTATTTTTTCAGAAATTCGTTCACAATGGCAGCCTTGTGAAGTTGTGTGTTGTCATGCTGCATAACCATTGAGTTTTTGTTCCGCAAATCTGAACTTCTTAAACGAATTTGCTCATTCAAACGCCGCATACAGACAAGACATTATTCCTTGTTTATCGGCTAACTTTCAGGCAAGAATTCCGAGTGCACAACACTGCGATAATCAAAAAGAAAAATTTTGCGACAATTTTGCTTGTTGACATATCCACCAAATGAGAAACGAACTTCATCACTGAAGAAAATTTTATTCGACTTAAAGCCCACGTTTGAATGACCATTTTTGTAGTAATTTTTAACTATTTTTACGCGTTTTTCGGTCGTTAAACGACCCTTGATCGTAAATGGCAAACTTTTCGCTAAATAAATAACACTTCAGATTATAGGTATTTAACAGCAGACAGTCTTGCCAGGCCGGCGGTTTCGAAATCACTAAGTAGATAACCCTGCGTAGGCAACAATACGAACGGCGGCTCGTAGTATCGGGAGCGTATTGCCAATTCATCGTATGATAAGGGGTCGTATCAAAAACGATACATTCTTATACATAATATATGATTTTGTCTCGTTATTGCACTGAAATATACTTTAAAATATACTTACAATATTTTTCATTAATTTTAATTATACTCAGATCATTTAAAAAGTGTATGAACTGGGTGGATTTTGCCGTATCCTTAAAGTGTTATCATACATTGCTATTAACGAATAAAACGTCAAGAATGTAGAAAAATATCGAAAAATCCCATTCTTCAACATCCGTCTAACCATTCTACAAAAGCGTTGAAGATATTAACTACATCATCTCTTGCAAAGTTTCGATGTATTTGGACTAAGTAGCAGAGTATTGCAGTATAATACAATTTTGGGGCCATTTAACATAGTTATATTAGAGATACCAGTCAGCGTGACTCAATTGGATCCACATTTTTTTAACAATATCATAGCTAAATTTTGTACATATAATTGATTTCTTTCAAATGCCACCATCACTGCTTCTATTTCTGTCCTATCCTCCCCCAAATCTTGTCTTCTAACACCCATTCACTGTCATTGTCTGTCATCACTTGTTCAAATCCATCATCCGTTTGAAATGTTATCACTAACTGTGACAACAGCAATGAAAAACAAGCGATAAAAGTAAATAATTTGTTGCTAATTTCAAAATTATTTATTGATATTCGATTCCAATGTAGGCAACACTCACAGCAACAACTGTATGGACTCGGAATACTGAGCAACGTACCTCCCCGGTCTAATGACTGTTCTGGCTATCTGGCGGCTTCATCATCCGTCGTCAGCGGGCGACCTCTCGACGTCGTTGTCATGGTTGTCGTCACTGTCATTTCGCCGCAGCCGCGTCAATCGATTCCATTATTTTCATTCCATTATAGTCAAATATTTAATTTTTTACTCATTATTTGCTGTTTAATTGAAACACGTTTTTTTTCAATTTTGATAAGAATTCAGGCGCCAAATGTATAAATTTCAAAATTATCTTTGCTTTGAAATGTCATAGCTGAGGGGAGATAGAGGGACGGAGAGAGAGAGAGAGAGAGGAATACAAATTCAAACGGGGAAGCGCAAGCATTCAGAATGTTCAATAGTACTTACGTAGAACGTGCAACTTCAAGTAGAAATCGCTTGATATCAAAAGTGACGTGAAAGACTTGTTGCGAAATTTATTCAATAGAAACTGCAAAATATAGGATGGTCCTATGCATTGGTTGGGGCATTTGTAACTCTATGATGATCTACATAGGGTATAATTAGTATTCAATAGAAAAATCTTATTATACAACTCGAAGAAACAAACGAGGGTTTTTAATTTCAATGATTTAAGCTTCACTTTAATTTTACTAGTTTAAAGTCATAGTTTCATTACTGATCAATAGATTTGTGAATGTAATTTGGATCTAAACTGCCATAAATAATGAACCAGAAGTAGTTTAAAAATGTTTTAACACTGAATTTTAATTGGAATTGGCATAAAAAGGAAACATTTATTTTCTATTAGGGAAGTATCCTTAAATAATTGCTAAAGATCTTAATTTGTATCACAATTTTCCAATCGAATGGACTACACAATGATTTTTATATCCTCTGCCGGAGGAATGAAGGTTTATTTCGTTCGTTATGCCTTAATTCGCCCGAACGGAGGTGTCATTTGATACGACCAAAAATATGACACCCACAATGTAGTAATTAAAGTACCACGTACGATATACTTTAGACAAGTACAAGCTATGACTTTTTAAGTCGATTGCACGATGTCCGCCTGCCTGGCCGTTAGACACATCAAAATTTAGCAAATGTCTTTATGAAACTTCAATTGCGTAGGATACCGAAATAACGCATCGGCGCTTAGCAAAATTAACTTGGCAGCATTGCTATTTATGAAATGTTTATTCATTTTGTTTTGTTCTTATTCGTAATCATTTTATCATCCATTCATAAAACAAACGTAACTTACTGTTTGTGCAATTAATAAATTAAAATGAAAAATTAATTGGAACGCATTATGTGCGCAATAACACACAATACCAAAGTTCACGTTCTCCTTCTTCTTTAAGTTCTTTGTTTACTTTTGCGTAGGAGAACTTGGTCGCATTTTTATTTTCCATACTTTTCTGCTACTTTTTTGTACCACTTATCCCCGTTTAGCCGAGCATGCCAAATTATCCCTGTTAGCGTATACCGGATGGCATTTGTATGGCGAAACGAGTATAAGATACCAAAAAAACGCAACCTTCCTAAAACTTGACAACGCCTAATATTTTGCCAGGTTGTCACCGGGGATTGTCCGTCCATACAAATTCTCAGATTTTCCAAAGTTCAAATTCTCTCTTGGAACTCCACATCAGTAACCTGTCAGCTGCAGCAGTTTAGGTTTTTATCCATTACATTGTTCTATAATTCTCTATAACATGGGAATAAAATCGACCAATTAACCACGCCCTTTTCGGTACCTTTCTTCTAAATGATCGATTTAAAGTATACATTTTTACCTTCATATCTCCCATCGGTTTTTCCAATTTCATCCAAAGTGCCACATATCGTACGTTTGGTAATCTGTGTTCTGAAAACGATCATGGGCGACGTTGACACGCCCTTTTGGGCACGTCGCATGCAAGCTGTTAGATTTGTCCAATTTTCATTTCCCATCGCAATTTCTAATTCGAAACTTTATGATACTGCATGATAATACAAGGTAAAAAGTGTAAAAAATGACGGAGGGACCATGCCCTCCTTGGTACCTCCCATACAAATGACTTCATTTAACTTATATAGATTCCCAGATTCGTATATTTCATTTAATTGCGCTATATGCAGTACAATTGAGCTGGCATCAAACATTTATCACTGCGAATGAAAATCAATTGAGCTATTAAGCCCCTCAGGGGGGTGCCGCATGTACAAATAGGCTGATTTAACAAAAATCAAAGGACCGATTTTTGTTAAATTAGCCCCCCAAATGAAGGGCATCTGAAATTTACAATTTTGCTTCTGCTATTTGTCTTTAATTTAGAGCATTTTTTGCAATGGCTCAAAAATAAGCCGGTTGATGGTATATGATGCAAGTCAGTTTATCTGACTAAACATTATTACAGGTTACCGTTCAAGTTGATTTTATACTTTGCAAATTCATTATTTGTGTTTGTTTATTTACAGTTTTGAAAGCAATTTTCTTACCTGTTATGTGCTGTAGTTAGAGAGGGAACTGAAATGTCATCTCAAGAATAACTTTCTTACCACCATAAACCTTAGGAAAATTCACTAATGTTGACTCAATTTTAAAGTACTTCCTGCCGTATTATTTGTGCAATAAAATTGTTTTCAAAACTATAAAGAAAAGTACCACAAATAATGAAGTGATAACGTATGAAACCAATTTGAAAGGCAAGAAACTTTATCATGCCCATTCGATTGGAAAATTGTGATCTAAATTACGATCTTTGGGTGTTATTTAGAAGTACTTCCCTAGTGATAGAAATTACTGTAACGACATCGTTGGTACCAATGGATCAGGGGTACCACTGAAAATGTGTTTCCTTTCACATGATTTCTAATTTTTTCACAGAAATGTGGTTACTGGTGCACAGTGGGTGGTTTTGAAAAAACAAAAAATGGAAATAACTCTGCAGTTTCTAAAAGGGTGATCTGATTTTGCTTGTTGTTATTTTTAGTTGAGTTTAAGTAGATTATGATCTTATAAAGGGTGATTTTTTAATCATAGTTTTTTTGTAAAAATCGAATAAAATACTCAAATTTGCATCATGTATTAAAATTTTTTATTGGAATCGATAAATAGGTCTTTGCCATTTAATTTTTAAAGATAATTTCATGTAAATGTTGTCCGCGGCTCCATCTCAAAATGTCCATTCGGAAGGTCAAATTTGCCGTCACTTTTTCGAGCATTTAGGTCTGTGTTCCACGAATAACCCGTATCATGTTATACCGTAAGGCTTCAATAGTGTTCGCCTTGTCCATATAGACTAACGACTTGACATAACCCCACAAGAAATAATCAAGAGGCGTTAAATCGCAAGATCTTGAAGGCCAACTCACAGGTCCAAATCGAGAGATAAGCTGCTCACCAAATTAATCTCTCAACATATCCATTATTTCACGAGCAGTGTGGCATGTTGCACCGTCCTGATGAAACCACATGTCAACCAAGTTCAACTCAGCCAATTGGGGCCAAAAAAAATCCTTGTGGTTGAGTAACACATGCCCAATCGCTGGTAACGGCAGCGAATTGACATTTCACGATCGTCGTTAACAGTGGTCGCTACGGCTGTAATATTTTCTTCGGCATACACTCTACGCATGCAAGTCGATGGTTGTATGTCCAACAACGCCATGGTAATCGAAGAAAACAGTGAGCAAAACCATGACATTTGATCGAACTTGGCATGCTATTTTTGGTCTTGGCTCTGCTGGACTCTTCCATTAGGACGATTGGGCTTTGGTTTCGATGTCATAACCATATACCCATGATTCGCCACCAGTTATGACCCTTTTAAGCAAATCTGGATCGCCGTTGACGTCATTCAACAATTTCTGAGCGATGATGAGCATCGGGACGTTGTTTTTGGTCAGAAATCAGCAATTTTAGAACGAACTTCGCTGCCACGCGCTTTATGCTCAAAATTTCCGAAAAGATCGGATGTTGATGTGCTGGGGCGTACAGAGCGATAGTCGTCATTCACATCTTCTGGACCTATTGTGAAAAGCTTATATCATTTGTAAACATTTTATTGACTCAGAGTACTCTCACCGTATGCCACTGTTAACAATTCAAGTGTTTTTGAGCACTTAGTTCCATTTTTTACACAACATTTGATGCAACTTCTTTGATCCATTTTATTCGATAGCAGAAAATCACCGAACACGCAAAACACTTGTTTTATTTATGCCTCTCACAAATAAAATAAACATGATATATCGATAAAAGCGTCAACATATCTTCGAGACGAATGTACCAACATAAAAAAATAATAAACGAAAGTCGAATGTACGTAGTCCGCGAAATTTGAAAATTCACATTTTTTTGAACACATCTCGTAAAGCTATGATTTGGATGAAACTTTAATTTCATTATAATGTTTGGACTTTGCCATTATGTACGAAATACAATGTCATTTAAACGACAGTCTCTGGATTAGTGCCAGAAACTGATCCTTTTGAGGTAGTTCCTACAAATCCACATCCAAATTCATACCTCTCTGCATGACAGCCGCAATAGCTGTCATAGTTTTAGTATCGGCAATTTCTTTGTTCTGTCCATTGGCATTCAGGAAGACTGCGGTATCAGCCTGATGTTTATCGAAGGCATCCGGCAAAACGGATAGAAATACATTCACATTGGTTGGTTATGTTACAAGTTATAACAGAGTTTTTAACAACAATTATATCTCTAAGCAGATTATAAATGAAAACCATTTTAGCTGCCACTATCGCGTCATCTTCCTTGGACAAAAACTTATCTAAAGCGTTTTTTGTACACCATAGCAATAAATCACAGCACGAGCCGTTTGTTTAACAACGAATTATACATGAATGTGAAATGATTTGTTAACTTTGGCACAACTTGTACTTTTATTATAGAATGCCATTTTGATATGATTTTTATTTTTATTTTTTATTTTTATAACAAAAAAAAATTAAGTATCTATACAATACAAGATGACTCCTCTTAATGGGTTATCCATTTAGTGGTTTGAAAACCACTGGTCTGGGAAGGCTGCCAAGGTATTTGCCATCCGAAGTGTTATTTATGTAGTGAGACGTTTGCCATTTACGAACATGGATCGTTTAACAACTGAATAACGCGTAAAAATAGTTAAAACTTACTATAAAAGTGGTGATTCAAACGTGGGCTCTCAATGGAACAATATTCTTTTCAGCGATGAAGCTCATTTCTCACTCTGTGGTTACGTCTCTCTCTCTCTCTATGTGATTACTATTAGTGTTGAAATTCATTCACAACTATAACACACAAGCAAAGATCAAGAATTGATTGGGGAAAAACAATTCGGAAAAAGACACTTTTTGGCACGCATTATTATCTGTAGGTGTCACTGGTATCACCGTATCTTTTTGAAAACTGTCTCAAAAGGATCACTGATACAATCAATTCAGAGATGGTAATTTAAATGACACTGTATTTCCTCCATAATGCCAAGATCTAAGCATTACAATGAAATAAAAATTTTATCGAAATCATAGCTTTATGTGTGTTTTATTTATATTAACTTTATTAAAGGGATAAGCCAGTATAATTGAAATTTGAATTAATTTGAGCTTGTCCTATTCGAGATGGGACTATAATTTAAGCAATTTCATAATGCCAATGCAAAACTACCATTAATGTCACGATGTTTTCTTTTCCAAATGAAAGTTGTAGTTTGGAATTGCTGAGCGGTAATAATTTTCTCTTACGAACTGTTGAATTTTTGTATTAAGCTGTACATTGGCATCGATATGGCTAAGCGCATTACAAACACATAGCTTCCACTGCCTGTCTTTCGTTATACGAAAGAGTAGAAAGCGCTTTAACATAAAAATTATGCAATAATAAAATCGGCAGACGATATAGAAGAGAGTATGTACTTACTTACAATCATATTGGGTGTTGAGGCATTAGAATCCCTATCACAGCTCAGATTTCTTTCCACTACTTCCAGCACTGCCTTACCTGCTTGTCTTATAACTCAGGATTCTGCGCCGTACAGCAATGCCAAGCAAATCAATGTCCGGTACAGTTGGAGTTTTATTCATCGGCAAAATTCTTTGTCATTAAATCGCTTGCTTATTCCATAGTAATATTTATGGTCTGTTCAAAAAATAAGGTGAATTTTCAAATTTCGCGGACTACATATATCCGACTTTCGATTATTATTTTTTTATGTTGGTACACTCGTCTCGAAGATATGTTGACGATTTGATCCATATAGCATGTTTAGTTTGCTTGTGAGAGGTATAAATAAGACAAGTGTTTTGCGTGTTTGGCGATTTTCTGCTATCGAAAGAAATGGTTCAAAGAAGTTGTATCAGATTTTGTGTAAAAAATGAAATTAAGTGCTCAAAAACAATTGAAATATTGACAGTGGCATACGGTGAGAGTACTTTGAGTCACAAAATATTTACAAGTGGTACAAGCTTTTCACAGAAGGTCGAGAAGATGTGAATGACGACGCTTGCTCTGGACGCCCCAGCACATCAACAACCGATGAAAATGTTGAGAAAGTAAAGAAAATTGTTACGGAGAATTGTCGAATCATAATTAGAGAAGTTGCTGAGGATGTCGGCATATCGGTTGGCTCATACCATGTAATATTTTCGGAAATTTTGGGCATGAAGCGTTTGGCAGCGAATTTCGTTCCAAAATTGCTGAATTTTGACCAAAAACCACCTCGCATAAACGTCGCTCAGGAATTGTTGAATGACGCCAACGATGATCCATATTTGCTTAAAAGGGTCATAACTGGTGACGAATCATGGGTATATGATTGTGACATCGAAACCAAAGCCCAATTATTCCAAT
The DNA here is from genome assembly GCA_019455685.1 of Philornis downsi. Taxonomy (NCBI): domain Eukaryota; kingdom Metazoa; phylum Arthropoda; class Insecta; order Diptera; family Muscidae; genus Philornis; species Philornis downsi. The sequence continues at coordinate 60,973 of JAHXMU010000050.1, read as the reverse complement.
GGAAGAGACCAGGAGAGCCAAGACCAAAAAAAGCACGCCTAGTTCGATTCAGTGTCACGGTTTTGTCACTGTTTTCTTCGATTACCATGACTTAGTGCACCTGGAGTTCTTACCACACGGTCTTACGGTAAATAAGCAGTATTACTGCCTTGATGTTATGCCCCGTTTGCGTGAAGCAGTACGAAAAAAATGCTCGGAATTGTGAAAAAAATTCATGGCTTTTCCATTATGATAATGCATCTGCTCACCCATCTTTGCTTGTGAGAAATTATTTGGCCAAAAAACAACACCGTCATCATGCCTCAGCCACCGTGTTCACCAGATTTGTCTCCCTGCAACGTTTTTAAGTACCCAAGATTGAATTGAGACCCATGAAAGGACGGCGTTTTGCGACGATTGAGGAGATAAAAACCGAATCGCTGAGAGAGCTCAAGGATATACCAAGAAGTGCATATCAAAACCGCTTCGAGGATTGGAAAAAATGCTGGCACATGTGTATTATATCGGAGGGGGTCTACTTTGAAGGAGATAAAATATAAATTGATGAATAAATAAAAATTTTTGGAGAAAACAGAAAATTAACCTTATCTTTTGAACACACCTTGTAGAAGGTGCGAATGTAGAAATATATGGGCTTAGTCGATGAATCTGATAGCTAATGCCAAAAAGATGATGTCATTTAGTTTATTGGAAAATTGATAACAGAAGCCTGCTTTTCCAAACAGTTTACTCTAGGACTATGTAGCTGAAGCTCCAAATTATTCATTAATATCACTTCAGTAGTTATTTTAATACCATGATTTGAATTGAATCTTTAATGTTGAATCCCATGTATTCCAAACAGTTTGTCCTAGGACTCGGTATTTAAAAGAGAAATTGTAAACCTTGAAGATTTACTTACATCAATATTCTGAGTTGAATGGCATGAATGGAATCCAAAATATTCCCAAAATTGATTAGGAGGCAGACAGCCTCACTGATTCCATATAGTTTATTAGAGCTTTATAATCAAGATAGAATTTGAAGTCATCTATTATTGCATTTCCGATGATCTCATGACTACAAACATCGTTAAGTCTTTGATATTCTAGAATGTTACAAACAGTAGTACTGCATACATATACGGTGTAGGGTGTGGAACAGTAATTGCACTGTGTTATCAAATGACCAAATTATCATGCGGCTTGGATCACAAGACCGATGCATTGCTGTTATTATGTCACGAGCGCAGCATGTGACGTTAGTTGTCAATGAAATCACATATGCACTGTGGTGCATTATTTATTCTACTGAAATATTTTCATGCTTAGACTGCTGATTTTATGCATTTTTAAGAACAGGTCGCTAGAAGAGACTAAGACACCCTAAAAATAACTATTTTGCAAATACCCCTTTGATTGCATGTGACCACTTTTGATTGAGTGGCGCAGCGTGAATTTCGTCAGCTGATAAGATATCCAAAAGACTTGTATCGTCCGACAACTTTCATTATCTTGCATATTTGGCCGAAATAAAAATAATGTAAATCACATATGCACTATGGTGTACTATTTATTATTTCCTTCCACATAAATCTTTTCGTGATTAGACTATCGGCTGCTATCTTGACAGAGTGTGATTGGCTGATTTTATGAATTTTTCAGAACAGGTCATTAGAAGAGAATAACACACTCCAAAAACAAATATTTTGGAAATGCCCGCACCATGATAGAGCTTTGCTTCGCGTGACAGGGGGTCACTTTGATTGAGTGGCGCAGCGTGAATTTAGTCAGGTGATATGAAATCTAAATGACTTTTATTGGGCAGATTTTGGCCAACAAAAAAAAAAAAATAATGTCAACTTTAAACTTTTTATTATATTATTTTCACAATTCATCATTGTTTTTCTTTTTGAAATGAACTGTTTAGACCCATTCCCTGTATTTCACAATCCATCGAAATCTATGAAAGAAACCTCAATGGCATTTAATTCATTAGAAAGCAATTTGTGGTGGCCAAATTGAAATTCATTGTGATTCACTTATTTTAACACAGCGATAAAAGTGATGGTGTCGATTTAACAAGTCTTGCCATTAAATATTCTATTAAGAAATTAACTATATTTAAATTGAAAATATTATGATTTTTTATTGACGGTCATTGAAATTGATTAACCAAAACAGACACAGGTATAGTTCGAGTCAAAAGGCAGTTATGGCGCTATTAACGTGTTAGGATTTTAGGGACTTATTCGAGTAGTCACATATCCAAAACCAGGGAGTAGACAACGAAATTTTTATCTGCTACATCGAACCTTGGTGCCAGATAGAGTTGTAGCATGAGCCCATAATGCTGACATGGACTTCAAAATATCTAACATCTTGTGTCAGCTACAATTACTGTCGATAGCATTAGAACAAAAAGAAATTGAATTTCCATCTCTCTATCTGCTGATCAATTAAAATGTTTCATTAAGCACAAAAAAGCTAATATTTTCTTATTATATGTTTGAGCGAGCACTTCTGAAGGTAATTCATTTAAATTCACATACATGTACTCTTCACACGTGTTATATTCTTAATACATATTTATGCGCATATTTATTCAACTGTTTAGAAATCTTATCAAATTTTTTTCTTTTTTTTTTTTTTGATAATGTTGTTCTCATTTCCCCGCCTCATTTCTAATCTAGAAGTGGAGTGAATTAGGTTGATTTTTATTTATAGCGCGTATCTCTGTACACGACATTTCATGGTTAAGCTATAATTCACCCTCAAGTGCTTGCTGTCACCCTACATTTAATATTATACAACTGAAGATGTGGCAAATTTGTTATGGAAATAATCAGCAACTGATCAATAATTTTTGCCATTGCTCAAATGCTTAGGACGAGGGTGGTGTGATGACAGCAAAAATGTTACTTTCTATGCAATTAATTTTATTTCGCAAATTAATCGATGTATCTGGCCCAACTTCTGTCGAATTTCTGTGTCCCGTATATCCTTCAGAAACGTATACGATATGAAGCATATATCCATAATTCAAACGCCTTTTCAAATATTAAGCCACATTTAGTCATGTTTAATATATGATATATTTTGGCATATGGTACATTTATCATATTTTTTATAGAGATACAATTCAGTATGGCATAACCATTGTAAGATGAATTTTAGTGGAAAACAAAATTCAATACAGTTTTAAATTTTTATAAATGTTTGCTGCTTAAAAGATCTTCCGAAGAAATTAAAAATATGCTCATATAGAATTTTTAGAAGTATAAAAAATACTTTTCTTGGCGAAGGGTTTCCTTCTTGTTTCGCTGGAATAATAATAAATTTAATTGTCTAATTCTTCGATTTCTAATCTTAATGATCGCTTTAGGACATTTTTGACACGATCAGAAACACTACTACAGCCACATATAATTTCAGCGGTGTATAAATAATTATACATAAACGAAGATGCGAGACGTACCGCACATCTCTCCGAAATAAGAACATTTTCAATTCATAAAAAATCTCATAATTGATTTTTCATGAATTTTTCAAATACTTTAAATTTATAAAATGCATAAAATTTATAAATTCATAAAATTCGTAAATTAAAATTCATAAAATCTATAAATTCTTATACATAAAATTCATAAAATGCATAAAATTCATAAAATGCATAAAATTCATAAAAT
>JAHXMU010000050.1:34235-57296 GCA_019455685.1 Philornis downsi | reverse complement strand
ATTCATAAAATGCATAAAATTCATAAAATGCATAAAATTCATAAAATTCTTAAAATTCATAAAACTTATAAAATTTATAAATTATTATACATAAAATTCATAAAGTTCATAAAATTCATAAAATGCATAAAATTTCTAAAACTCATAAAATGTATAAATATTTTACACAAAATTCTTAAAATGCGTAACACTCATAAAATTTATAAAATTCGTAAAATTTATAAAATGCATAAAATTCATAAAATTTATAAAATTCATAAAATTCATAAAGTTCACAAAATTCATAAAATTTATAAAATGCACAAAATTTATAGAATTTATAAAATTCTTAAAATTCATAATACTTATAAAATTTATAAATTGTTATACATAAAATTCATAAATTCATAAAATGCACAAATATTTATTTTATAGAATTTATAAAATTCATAAAATTCTTAAAATTCATAAAACTTATAAAATTTAAAAATTGTTATACATACAATTCATAAATTCATAAAATGCACAAAATTTATAAAATTCATAAAATGTATAAATTTTTTTACATAAAATTCATAAAATTCTTAAAATGCATAACATTCATAAAATATATAAAGTTTATAAAATTCCTAAAATTTATAAAATGCATAAAATTAATAAAATTCATAGAATCTATAAATTACATAAAATTCATAAAATTTATAAAATTCATAAAATTCATAAAATTCACAAAATTCATAAAATTTGTAAAATTCATAAAATTCACAAAATTCATAAAATACATAAAATTCATAATATCCATAAAATTCATAAAATCCATAAAATTCATAAAGCTCGTAAAATTCGAAAGGTTCATAAAATTCACAAAATTCATAAAATACATAAGATTCATAAATTCATAAAGTTCATGCAATCCATAAAATTTATAAAATTTATAAAATTCATAAAATTTATAAAATTCGAAAGGTTCATAAAATTCACAAAATTCATAAAATTCATAAAACTCATAAAATTTTAAAGGTTCATAAAATTCACAAAATTCGTAAAATTCATAAAATGCATAAAATCCATAAATTCATAAAGTTCATGCAATTCATAAAATTTATAGAATTCATGAAATTCATAAAATACACAAAAATTCGTAAGATTCATAAAATTCATAAAATCCATAAGATCCATAAAATTCATAAAATCCATAAAATTCATAAAATCCATAAAATTCATAAAATTCATAAGATCCATAAATGCATAAAGTTTATGCAATCCATAAAATTCATAAAAGTCATAAAATGCATAAAATTTATAAAATGCATAAAATTCATAAAGTTCGTAAAATTTATAAAATTTATAAATTGTTATAAATAAAATTTATAAATTACAAAAAATTCGTAAAATTCATAAGATCTATGAAATTCATAAAATTTAAAAAAAGTCATGTATTTTACAAAGCTCATGAAGTTTATAGAATTCATAAAATAAAATAAAAGTGAGTTGCGTGTGTTAAATAATGGAAATGGAAGTTCTAGGTTTACGATTCACTTTATTTGTCAATAACTGAGTGCTCATTGCTCCACGCGGATGCTCTTATTAGAAAAAGTAACTAAGTAAACTCGTACATTCACCGAAATTTTATGGATTATCGAACAAACAAGTAAAGTGAATGGATGTCACAACCGCAACCTTCTCCTCTGTAAGGGAAATATGAGTGCAGTGATATAAACCCAAAACTATGGCGGATTTACTGTTTTTATGAGCAGAGTGCGTGTGTGCCTTAAACGTACATAAAATATAAGTAATAAAAATAATAATAATAAACAAATGAAAAACGTAAAGTGACAAATTATGTTCTCCAAAGAACAAAACGCATAATAACAAACGGTTTGTTACCAAATAATAATAAAAACCGATATTATAAATATACGAGTAGAGGGAAATGAAGTATTGATTTCATTTAATTGAATTATTCAGCAAACCAATTGAATGAACTGAATGAATTAAGCAAAATTCTGTGGTCACAAGGAAAAACGAAATGAATAACTTGAACGAATTGATCGAACTAAGTGAATTGAATGAATTCAATAAATTTAATGAATTGAATGTATTAAATGAATTTTGAATGAATTGAATGATTTGAATAAATTGAATAAATTAAATGAATTCAATAAATTCAATGAATTGAATAATTTGAATGAATTGAATAAATTGAATGAGCTCAATGTATGTATTGAATGAGTCGAATAAACTGAATGAGTTCAACGAATGCAATGAATTGAATGTCTTAAATGAATTGAATGATTTGAATAAATTGATTTAGTTGCATAAATTGAATGAATTCAATGAATTCAATAAATTCAATGAAAGGAATGTATTAAATGAATTGAATAAATTGAATGATTTAAATAAATTGAATAAATTGAAATAATAAATGAATTCAATGAATTCACTGCAATAAATTCAATGAACTGAATGTATTGAATTTATTGAGTGAATTGAATAAATTGAATGAATGAATTGAATAAATTTAATGAATTAAATGTATTCAACAAATGCAATGAATTCAATGAATTTAATTATTGTATGTATAGTATTGAATGAATTGAATAAACTGAATGAATTCAATGAATTGAATGTATTGAATCAATTGAATGAATTGAATAAATTCAATGAATTGAATGGTTTGAATAAATTGAAATAATGAATGAATTCAATGAATTCACTGCAATAAATTCAATGAACTGAATGTATTGAATTAATTGAGTGAATTGAATAAATTGAATGAATGAATTGAATAAATTTAATGAATTAAATGTATTCAACAAATGCAATGAATTCAATGAATTTAATTATTGTATGTACAGTATTGTATATGTATAGTATTGAATGAATTGAATAAATTGAATGAATTTAATGAATTGAATGTATTGAATCAATTGAATGAATTGAATAAATTCAATGAATTGAATGATTTGAATAAATTGAAATAATGAATGAATTCAATGAATTCACTGCAATAAATTCAATGAACTGAATGTATTGAATTAATTGAGTGAATTGAATAAATTGAATGAATGAATTGAATAAATTTAATGAATTAAATGTATTCTGTAAATGAAATGAATTCAGTGAATTGAATAAATTCAATGAATTCAATAAATTGAACGCGCTGAAAGAATTTAATATATTGAATGAATTCAATAAATTCAATGAATTGAATGCATTGAATAAATTGAATGAATTGAATAAATTCAATGAATTGAATAAGTTGAATGAATTGAATAAATTGAATGAATTCAATGAAATGAATGAATTAAATAAATCGTGTGATTTCAGTGAATTAAATGATCTCGTTAAAAATTTTAAATTAGACTATGGCTCCTGTCCAGTTTGCGTCGAATTTCTCTTTCACTGCATCCTTCGTCCTTGTAAGCGATTATTTCGTATTCTGTCAACATTTTTCCCCACGGCATGTCTTTTTTATTACTGAATTTTACCACTTCTTCACAAGAATAATACTGATCTTATCGCGTGCGCCTTTATAAACTCACTAATTGAAGTTTTGATAGAACATCTTAACGACTTTACACAAATGAATCAAATTTATGGGTGGCTTTATAAATATGAAACACACCGAATATTCATGTGTGCTTAATATTCAATATATTAATAAAATTCATTACATATTCGTATTCTAATGCAGCATATTCAGCAACTGTTCCCAAGTATTCCCGACTGTAGTGTTACTGCTCACTGGCCAGTTCCCACTCAAATATTCTAATTACAAAACTAAATGTTCGTAATAAATTTGGTTCGTATGACTAACGTTTAACTTTCATATGACATTAATAATATTAATGAGTGTCATGACTATGAGCGTGTGTGCGTCTATGGCTGAACTTGATTAGACCGATTTTTATTAAAATTTCGACGCACAGCAAAATGACAATTTTTTTCTTTCCAATGTCTTTATCGCTTAAGCGAACGTATACAGCAATTCCCTTAGGCCTAATGTTGGACTGAACATATCACTGTCGAATCGAATCAGAAATAAAAAAGAAAACAGCTGATATTAATTAATGTTAAAGTCCATTAGGGAAATGAAATGAGCAGCGGCACTCGGGAACAGCAACAACAATAATAGCAAAACACGCACATATTTATAAATAATATGTTAACAGAAAACAATTTGCGCAGATTGACTAGAATTATATGCCCCAACGCCTGTATTGTTTTATGCTGCCTTACCAATGGCTTAGATTTTAGTTTATTCCAGGTTTTTGGTGCCTAATGATGATGACGATGATGACTATGAAGAATTGTCGATTTTTTGGTTTTTATGAAATGATATAAAATTGCTCGGACATTTAAGCGTCAGATTTTGTATAGTGGTTTTGAAATGGAAAGAGATTTCTAGAAATTTTAATTAATCTTAATTGTTAGATAACATTATTAATTTATGCTATGCACAATTTTTGTCGCACAATATTTATTTGGTGTATTAATTACCGGTTTAAGTTTGATTCAAAATAGAATTCGAGTAAATTTGTTGTTTTCTTTCTGGGTCTATGAGATCTCATGAATCACCTTGCGAGTTAAAGGTATTAGAACCAATTTGACCCAAACGCTTTGGAATTATTTTTAAATTATTGATTTTTGAAAAATCTTGTTTATCACAAGATATATTTATAGAGAGGTTAAAGCAAATTTTTGTTTTGTCTCTCACATAATTGATCATGACCCCATTGAGTTTTTAAACGCACTTGGTAAAGATCTTCTGCTTCTGCTTTTGATTTTTATACTACTTCTCCAATAAATCAACAGTTGATTTGATAATGATTCAGTAACAAATTCCTTCAAAATAATATACAGAATTCCTCAACGATTCCTTTTTCAAAACGGGTTCATCCGAACGGCAGTATGGAAAAATGTAAACTTGGATTTTGTTCACCGATAATTAGTCTGAAGTAGGTTAGGTTAGGTTAGGTCAGTGTGGCAATCTGAATAGACAGACTCAGTTAGACTGTGTAGTCCATTGTAATATCACGGAAATTAGAGATAAGGATGTTCCTAGTTTCCCCTCGTTGAACTATCCTGAGCGCCTCAAGAAGCTCTTAAGTCGGACAATATCTATGCTCCAGTAGGAGCTTGCAAGTGGCTAGAGGCATGCCCACGGACTCCAACTCGACTGGAGTCTGTAAGGTTGTCCCTAGTCTTTCTAGTTCGTCTGCTCTGCTGTTCCCTGGTATGTCCCTGTGGCCCGGCATCCAAATAAGGTGAATGTTGAAATGCTGAGCCATCTCGTTAAGATATCTGCGGCAATTCAGGTCTGATATTGAGTTGAAGAAAACAGAATCCAGGGATTAAATGTCAGCTTCACTGTCAGAGAATATGTTAATCCCAACCATGGCGAGGACGTTATATCTCAGCCATTCTGCCACTTCCCTAATGGCCAAAATGTCGGCCTGATAAACACTACAGTGATCAGGTAGCCTTCTTGTCATACTCAGCCCTAGGTGTTTGGAGTAGACCTCGGAACCTAACTGATTATTTAATTTTGAGCCGTCAGTGTAGAAGTTGACATACAGTCTTGTACCAGTAGATCTACATTTCCGTGTGCCCCTATCTGGTATAAGTATATGGTACTTCTTGTCGAACAATGGTTCAGCCAGAGTGTAGTCAATACTGCCATGTTGAGGATCACACTGTGACCGTAACCACTGTGACAGCTCTCTTAGTCTTACTGTCGTAGCTGCGGCAGTCTGCATACTAAATATGTCCAGGGCTAGTAAATGCAAAATTACAGTTAGAGCATCGGATGGGGTGGTGCAGAGAACACCCGTGGTGCACAGACTGGCCATCCTTTGGACCTTGTCCAGTATCCTACAGTAACATATAATACCCAGAATTCCTTAGCGATTCCTCTTCCGGAACTGACTCATCTGAACGGCAACATGGGTAGATGCAAACTTGGATTTTGTTCATCAATAATTAACCTGAAGTAACATCCGCTTGGAAGCAAAATTTTATTGATAGTGAAGATAAATAAAATCATCCACCATCCAGAAAAGTTCAACGAGTAGACTCTTGGTTCACTGAAATAGTTAACTTGGATTTTTTCTCATTTACTACATTCTTGCTTATTAATTTTCAAGAGTTGAAATGATCTCCTACAGTTTTCCAAAATAATGTTAATGATTTTTACCGCAGATTTCTTCAGTGAAAACTTTGTGCCCCTGTATCCCTGTAGCTTGTCTTTGATATATTCTAGGATTTATTATGACTGATTTGGTCCAGCGAAAAGTGATTTCTTAATATTCCATCTATCAATTAACTCCTTATATTATGTTTAATTAACATATATTATTATCCAAAAAGAAAGTCCAAATCGTGGTTCAAAAATCAGGAATCGCTTCACAAATCCAGCTTCTTTTTGCCAATAACTTCTGGAAAAAGACACATAAAACTCAAATAACTATTCTGCGACCATCGAAGGAAGCTGTCCGAATAACCCTAAATTTTGAGCTATTTTGGATCAATCTTTTCCGTCATCGTGTAACTTTAGTCTGATATTTAATCAATCGGCTGGTTGGCTGGAACGTGGAACAATGGGCTTTATAAGGTGCCGATTGCCAAGAATCATCCCTTAACAAATATTAACGCGCCAGCCCTTGATGCATCTGTGGTCCCGAATATCCTTTAGAATGGAGTTCGCTAAACCGTTTACTATATCAACATCATTAGCGAGGTTTCTAATTGCTAAACGAATGTTTTTGAGCAAAATATGTAAGATTTATTGAACACGACTTTTATTGGTTGTGTTTGATAGTCGTCCGAAACATTCTTCTTCTTCAAGTCGTCCTGGGCTTCCTATAAGCAATTAATGGCAATTTTTAAAATATTTTTTCTGCAAAGTCTGTTAACCGAAAACCTTCTGCAACAATTTAAAGGTTTTCGTATTATTAATTCCATTTCGTAAGTAAAATTTAATGCCAATTCTTTGTCCTACAGAATAACACTTTGTAAAATCGGCGGAATTACTTTATGCGTCACTCAAACAAGCAAGCTTAGCAGGACGGTCCCAAAATTAGCCGAGCCAAAGTATAGATGGTGCCATTAGTTTGAAAAAAAATTATTTTGGTGTAAAGTGGAAACCTTATAAAACATATGTTTTAAGTTTCAAGGCGCCATGTTGTTTAGTAAGTTTATTCGAGCCATCAAAAGTAAACGATCTCAGTGGAATACTAGATATGGGAAAAATTGGTCACTGTAATGTAATTCAATACTTCCATTTGAAAGGTTTCAATCTAATCAATATATAAACTGATCTAGATTCTACTTTTGGGGGAGTCTGTTTCTTCGTTCACGACTATAAGATATTGGATAGTAGAGTTTAAACGATGCCGTACGAGCTACTAAGACGAACAACGTAGTGGTGTCCACTCCAAACATGGCTGAAGGTGCTTGAGCTGGTTGGAATGATAGGCATTTTAAACAGCGTTAACATCGTATATTGACCGAAAATTTGGGTATGAGAAAGTTGTGCTTTATTTCGAACTTTAATTCAATAATTTTGGCCATGGCAATAGTGGATGGGTGAACTGAAGCATCATCTTGATGAAATAACTCTTTCTTTTTCGCCAAATGCGTTTTTTCCATAATTTCATCATCTAAACACTGCAATAAATTAGCACAATATTTGCCGTTGATGTTTTTCTCTTTCTGAAGTTAACCAATAAAAATAATCCAGCAGACGCCTTGCCCTTGCCTGCAGATGGAACCGTCTTTGCCTTCTTTGGACACGATTCTCCCTTTCCAGTCCACTTAACCGTGTCTATTGTGGACACCTCAATCGGTTGAGTACGATGTTCGTTTTGGTAGCTCATACGCCGTCGTTAAACTCTGCTACCTAACAGTCTATAGCCGCGATCGAAGGAGCAGGCTCTCCCAGGGTATAATATAGTTCAGCTTTAATATTGGTTGGATTGACACGTTTCAAATGGAAAAGGTGACCAATTTTTTTAAATTCACTGAGATTGTTTGCTTTTGATGACTCAAATAAAAATTCTGCACAACACGGCGCCTTGAAACTTAAAACATATGTTTTATAAGGTTGCCACTTTTCATCAAAATAATTTTTTTTTTTTCAAATTAGTGGCACCTTCTCTATATGTCAGGTCGCCTAGGTTTGTAACCGCTCTTGTACCATAAAAATTTACAATTTTTTTGTGAAATTTAATGGCTTAAGGAAGCGACAAACACAAGCTTCACTTTTATGGGAGCTATAGCAAAACATGAATCGAAACGGCCTACTTGCAATAAGATTCGACTCAGACCCAACTAAATTACATGCACAAAATGCAACTGAAGGGTGATTTTTTAATCGTAGTTTTTTTCAAAATCGAATAAAGCACTCAAATTTACATCATATATTAAAATTTGTTATCGAAATCGATAAATTGGTCTTTGCCATTTAATCTTTAAAGATTTTTTTTTCGATCAAATAACGAATAACGCGTGTTATGTTATCCTGTAAGGCTTCAATAGTGTTCGGCTTGCCCACATTGAATAAAGACTTGACATAACCCTATAAAAAAAAATCAAGAGGTGTTAAATCGCAAGATCTTGGGGGCCAACTCACAGGTCCAAATCGAGAGATAAACCAAATCCATCCCTCAACAAATTCATTGTTTCACGATCAGTGTGTCATGTTGCACCGTCCTGATGAAACCACATGTCAACCAAGTTCAACTCAGCCTATTGGGGCAAAAAAAATTCCTTGTGGTTGAGTAACACATGCCCAATCTCTGACAACGGCGACGAATTGACATTTCACGATCGTCATTAACACTGTTCGCTACGGCTGCAATATTTTCTTCGGTATGCACTCTACGCATGCGAATCGATGGTTTTATGCCCAACAAAGAAAATTTGGTGCGAAATTTGGAGATAACAGCACGAATTGTTGATTCAGCAAGTCGATTATGGCGACCATAAAATGGTCGTATTAAACGATGCACATTTGTCACAGAGCACGAAATTTCAACGATTTGCAATCGTTGCTCGTTTGTTAGTCTGTCTATGATGACATGGCAGAGTATACTGTACACTTTTCACTTTGACAGATGATGTTTGGACGTAATTACCAACCAGTGCTGCCAACCTGAAAAACTTAAATCTTAAAAAATCACCCTATACATTCCAATGGGAATTGTAGCTTAAAGAAACAATAAAATCAGTCTTATCAGTATCATTTGTGCTAAATCTATATGAAACCATATCAATTAACTTATCCATTCTATTCAATGGCTACTGTCTGATGTATTCTATACAGTGTCCAGACATGTTTCGTTTACTCTCTTCCTTTCAAAATCTTAATATGACTTTCGCGTCGTATCTGCGTGGGTTCGTGTTGATGGCTGTAATAAATCATAAGTGGTGAAATTCATCTTCCTCTCACACATATTATGAGTTTGGAAAAAAATTAAAAAAAAAACAAAGTACTTTTTTCAATTTTCGTATTCAGAATGCAAAATGAAACTTTTAAAAAGAAGGGAAGAAATGTTAAAAGCCAATTTAATGTCTGACAAGAAGTCATGTGTAGGATTTTTGTGTTGTTACATTAAAACTTTTAATGGAATTTATGTTTTATATTATTTCATACGACACACACACACATACACATATATGAGAGAAGGCATTCGTCCATGTGAATGTCCGTCTTAAGCGGAAGTTGTTGGAATTGTTGGCGCACACAATAGTGTGCGTCAGCGATGCGACACTTCTGAAGACGACATAATGTTCTTTCAATTTATTTCAAAGATTGTTTAACATGTGTGTACACACAATCAGCGCACATGTTTCTCAACACTGTGAGCGTCTTGAATGTGAGGCTCATAAGGTATTGGTCGTGCCACACCATTCTCCTTCCTTTCCTTTCACATGACGGTATTAATTTGCAAACAGTAATAACCATTTCCGCGTAATGGTTCGTTATAGATAAATTTATTTGCATGCCGCTAAACTTTAGCACTTTTCTCCACTTTGCCGCTTCTATAATCCGAAGTGAATGACTTGATTTTGATTCATTCATAAGCGAAATTCTTAGAACACTTCTAAACCAACAGAACTCAAACGGCGATACTCAATAAAATGTGAATCACACAGACATGACTTGCGTATTCGAATTCTTCACACGAATCGAATGAAAGGAATGCATTTAGTTCTACTGAGAACGAACAAAAGTCCACAAACTAAAATTAACAAGAAATCAGCGTTATATCTACCTAAATACATACCCTAATCGGAGATTAAAGTCAATAGCAGTAATTTGCTTTAATTTTATGTACGGGGGGAGAAATCTTTATGATAAGCAATAAATTTACTACAACAAACTGATATTGTAAACCAATGCGATCACATAAACTGCGAAACAGATATACGTAGAAATATGAATTCATTCCTAGTAGCAATGGAGGCAATACAAGTCGCACAATTAAGAGAATTTTAATGAATTATGTAACGAGCTAAGCGATATTATAAGCAGTTTGTGAGAGAGATTAGAAATTATTACACTAAATATCATAAACATTATACATACTCGTATACTAAGTGAAAAAAGTACTTCCAGGGAAGCAGATATTCATCACATTTTGTGATAAGGAAGTGGTGAATATTTGGGTAATCAACTATAAAATTAACACAGGGTTGTCATGAGAGAAATACACTATTTTATCATGCCTACTCTCTGTATAATCACGATTAATATGGATGTGATGCAACTTCAAATCTTTTGTTGCAATTTTTCATTACGCAAAAACCAAAATTGCTTTTTGTTGCAGTCTTAGGAAGCAGTGACACAAAGGCGGTCGCGAAACTAGTCGACCTAACAAAGAAGACACAAAAATGTTAGGAAAAATCGTTTTTATTTTTAAAATATAATCTCTTTTAAGCTCGATACACTTTTGCCAGCGATCTTCAATAGCTTCTATACCCTGTTAATACTAACAATTGTGAAACTCCTTAAAATAGCCATCAACCGCAAACTCCACCTCTTCATTGTTGGCAAATCTTTTACCACCGAGCCATTATTTCAAGTTTGGAAATAGAAAATAGAAGGTAAATCTGGAGGTTGCCTGCAGATGGAACCGTTTTCACCTCCTATGGACACGATTCTCCCATTCCAGTCCAGTTCGTTGACCGTTCTTTTGTTTTAGATGTGTAGTGAAGTGCAGTTAAATTTCTCTCAATAAAAGATTGAAGTGAAAAGTTTTTAGAATTATTTATACGATTTTATTTTCAAATATTAGTTTTAATTTGCCGTAATACTTAATGTACAATCTCAAACATTCTAAACATTAATTATGTTTTAAATTTTATAACGATTATAGTAATAAAAAAATTGGAATACTTGAAATACTTCGTTTAGGCACAGTGAGCGAAAGTGTTATTAGTGAAAAAACGACCCTCAACGTCCTTCGCTTTAACTCATAAAGAACCCAAATTCCTTGCTTTTTAATCATTGCCAATGCATGCAATCGCTTGAAAATGGCTTGGCGGGTAACTCCTAATACCGAAGCAAACTCTACCTGCGTTTGACACGGATCCCCATTAGGCAATGCCGTCAGTTTAGTGCCTTTGAAGGTTTTTCGTCTTCCCACACGCGAACGGTCGTCAACATCAAAATCATCGTGACGGAACCAATCTCGACATATTGTTTCACGTAAAGCAGCTTCTTCGTAAACGTTTCGAAGTTATCGATGAGCTTTAGCCGCCGTTTTCTTCGATTGAAAGAAGAAAATCAATACTTCATATTGATATGACGATTATTTGGCACAAAATCGTACGTATTCACATAACCAAAAGAATATGAAGTCGAAAGAAAATCACTATTGTGTCGAGACGGTATTTTTATTATATGCCTAAGCTTGGCTCATGACTTTTAGGTTATGGCAGAATCGACCAGCACTTACAGCTGGCGCCATCTTTTGGCAAACAGCGGGAACTTAGTTGCGCACCTGATTTGGCACAATGAGAGAACGTGTTAAATGCCAACGTCCTATATGACTGAAGAAGTTGGTATTCTGAAATACGTTTGATAAATAAGGATGCAAATTTTTGAAAGTCCTTTATTGTGGTATAAGTTTGGTTTGATTTTTTAGACACAGTGGGAGAAAATGTCAAAGGGGTATATCGCTATAACTTTATTGGTTATTGTACGGTGATTTAGTTGTGCACGGTCTGAATATTTACTAAGGTACAGGGTGTCAGTCGGGAAGGTATACTACTTTGTGTTGCTGCCATTTTGATAAACATTAGTTTTGACAGTTCATATTTGGCAGTCGTGAAGTATACAGGATTGCCCATATTCGACGGACCCATGTTTTAAAAAAAAATCAAAGAAAAAAATAAAAATTTGGCGGTTGGCAATCTTATTCATTTAATTTGTTCCAAGTAGATTTGTTTACATCAATTTTTGAACATGATATCTCTCAAATGGCCGCCTCTGGCGTTGATGGCGTATTGTGCCCTTTTTGCAGCATTTTCCATCGTTTTCGCCAACATTTCGGCCGGAATAGCGGCTATTTCTTCACGAATGTTGTCCTTGAGCTCTTCTACGGTCCTTGGCTTGTTAACGTAAACCTTTGACTTCAAATGTCCCCACAAGAAGAAGTCAGCGGGCGTCAAATCGGGCCAGTCCAAATCACCACTTTTCGACATCAAACGGCCCGGAAACAAATTCTTCAGAAAATCGATTGTTATGCGACTTGTGTGCGGTGAAGCGCCGTCTTGTTGAAACCAGAACTGCCTCATACGCTTTCGACGAATAATTGGCATCACAAAATTGGTCATCATGTCGCGATAACGCTCCTGGTTGATGGTAACAGCATGGCCATTTTCGTTTTGGAAGAAAAACGGCCCAATGACCGTTTTCGCACTAACGCCGCACCAAACTGTGACTTTTTCGTCATGAAGAGGCAATTCTTGAATCTCCTGAGGATTTTCAGTGGCGTAAATACGGCAATTTTGCTTATTTACGGTCCCATTCAATGTGAAATGGGCTTCATCGGACATGATAATTTTGTTCCAAAATTGCTCGTCATCATCGGCCATTTCGATGACTCGTTGGGCCCATTCCAATCGACGAGGCTTGTCCGCAGGCAACAATCTTTGCGTCAATTGAATTTTGTACGGGAACAAATGCAAATCAACGCGAATAATCCGTTGTAAAGTGGACCGAGCCATGCCCAACTGCTGAGAACGGCGTTTTTGGGATGTTCTTGGGGACCTCTCAACACTGGCTCGTACGGCAGCGATATTCTCGGCCGATCGCCTTGGTCGACTTTTATTTGGCCACTTCGGATTAGAAAGAGCCTCACCAGTCGAAAATTTTTCGTATAAACGCTTAATGGTGTTCTTAGAAGGCGCACTTCTCACATTTTTTAATATTTTAAAAGCACGTTGAGTTTTCACAATTGACTTCTTCTGTTGAATGTAAATTTCAACTATTTCAGAGCGCTCGCGTGGCGTGTATTGTTCCATGGTAAAAATCTGCTTGGACTGACGCTTCAAACGCGGTATGTCATTAAGCGATCTGACATCTCTGTCAAAAGTTATGGCGTTGCCAGATGGGTCCGTCGAATATGGGCAACCCTGTATACGTGGCAAATTTATTATGGAAAAGTATTCGATAAACCAACGTGTTTTAATCGTTAAAACATTTGATCAAAATCAATCATCGATTGCTGTGACGATGAGAGAAACAACGTGCCAACAAGACGCATTATTTGTCGTGTAGTGAATGATTTCGAAGAAAGAGGGTCTGTAGCTGATAGGGCCAAGCATGGACCACAGCGTACTAGCTGAAAACGTCTCAGTTGAAGACATTACCGCTGCTCAAAAAAGTGTTCAAAACAATCCATTAACCTCAATTCGACGCCATACTCAGGCGCTTGGTCTTCAAAGAACAACTTTGGCCACAATTTTGCACAAGGATTTGCATTTGTTGCTATTTAAGATTCAGTTGACACAAGAGCTTCTTCCACAAGACCATTTACGCCGCCTTTTATCTGCCATTAGGATATTACAGCTCTCCCATGACAACCCCGATTTTCATGAAAAAATCATAATGAGTGACGAGACACATTTTCAATTGAATGGATATGTGAATAAACATTTTAGTTGGTTCTGGGCAATGAAAATCCCTAAATTATTCAGCAGTCACCTTTGCATCCATTAACAGTGACAATCTGGTGTGCAATTTGATCATAAGGAATTATTGGGCCTTATTTCTTTGAAACTGAAAACGGCGTAACGGTAACTGTCAGTGGGGAGCGACATCGTGATATGATTGAAAACTTTTTAACGCCACAACTGCATGCTTTGGTTTTGATTAACATGTGGTATCAACAAGACGGTGCCACATCGCATACAGCCAAGATTACAATGGAATTACTGCGAGACCTCTTTCCACAAAAAGTTATTTCAAGAAATCCACAGTCACCTGATTTGACTACTCCGGACTTCTTTTTGTGGTGATATCTGAAAAGCAAGTTTTATGCAAGCAGACCAGAAACGCTTGAGCAACTCAAACAAAACATTCATGATGAAATTAATGAAACACCGCGTGAAATGTGTGAGAATGTAATGAAAAATGTGCTCAAAAAGGGATCGCATTTGTGAGGCTAACAGAGGCGGATATTTATCTGATATTGTATTCCATACATAATTGCCGACATTAAATAAAACCGTTATCAATATAAGATCCATTCTATTTCAGTTAATCAAAAATTATAAACAAACAAAAGTAGTATACCTTAACGACGGACACCCTGTATATTAAATCTGAAGATTTTTCGTTATTTTTTCCTTTTAAATTGGCTTCCTGTGCTTCTCCAAACCGACGAAATCGTAGTTTTTAAATATATTCCCACATTTTCGTCCTAGTAGAGATCTGTTCACTCTGTAATCAAAATGTTTTTTGTGTCTTTGCTAGTGCGTAAATGCTGTGTTCCGCTAAGAACTTTATATACTCTTACAAGTACAGGTTGTCCACTTTTCGGTTTCAGTATTAAAGTTCAATAAAATACACATAAAGCTAAGATTTTGATGAAATTTTTATTTTATTGCAATGCTTGGACGTTGAAATTATGTACGAAATAAAATGTGAGCAGTGGATCCGTTTGAGCTTCCGCCAGCGTCATTTTCGAAAAAATATGGCCCAATGACACCTCTAGACCATATGCGCACCAGACAGTAACTATTTCCGAATGCGCAATCACTTCTGTGTTCTCCGAGCCCCTTTTTCTACAATTTTGCTTCTTGATTTACCCATAGAGTGTGAAATGAGCTTCATCGCTGAAAAACATTTTTTTTTGGAAAAATCAGCATTGAAAATCTGTTGGTGTAGTACCCAATCAGCAAATTTATGACGTTGTGAATGGTCAGCCGGCTTTAATTGTTGCTTGAGTTGAAGTCTATATGAATGAAGGCGCAAATGCAAAATACGCCATAATGAGCCTTAAGATAGACCCAACTGCTAAGAATGCCGTGGAATCGACAAATTCAGATTATGCGCCATACTTTTACGCGATATTTTCGGCAGTCCGTACATAGCGATGATACCCAGACCTGAGCATATCTGTAACGTTTCCAATCTCTTCAAATTTTTTCATAATTTTGCAAATTCCTTGTACAGTAAGTAGTCATAATCTACTATAATGCACGAAAAGTGCCCACGTTTCCATTAGCGATATTTTAGTAAGTTTTAACTGTTTTTACGCGTTCTTCGGTTGTTAAATGATCCATATTCGTAAATAGTAAACCTTTCAGTAAATAAATAACACTTCAGATGACAGGTATTCGACAGCTGACAGCCTTGCCAGACCGGCAGTTTTGAAACCACTAGATGCAAAACTAGCATTTCATTTAGTTCCCTTGTAAGCTCCAAAGTTCTTCACGTACATTTGCTATCTGAATTTGACATGGGAGTTTTAAGCTTTACATCTTTATCTGCATATCGCTTTAATATTATCTCATTTCATTCCTGGAGACGTAGGAAGAACATTAGATGATGCAGCATGTAAACCTCTGAATAGGCAGATTCAACAAACATGTTTCCAATGCGCCCAGTCAGCAAAGAAAAAAATGCCAGTTGTCTCCAAGCGTTCGCAAACGCGATAACTGTTAACGAACGAAAAAGCAAACCTTATCAGTACAACATGTACGTCTGGAACAAATGAAAATCATATTAAGTGTGTCTAAAAATATTTGACCCATTTGATAAGGGGCGCCAGTTTTTGGTTTGGTAACGCACACGTACACGTTTTGCATTAACTGTCAGTCAGGGCAATCTAATAAATTCGCATAGTCGACATAATTAGATAGGCGCGAACATTTCATTTGATTATGGCCAAGGCCAACACGTACGTTAATTTCGATTTTCCTCTGGTTAAAGTTCTACCATTAGCAGAATCTGATGTGTATGAGCTCATTTCTGCTATCAATAAAGGAGTTGCATAATGGCATCGACATTAACTGGCCGCACTAAATAACGCCGCTTTAAAAGCCGTAGATTGGCAATCCAAAAGTGCCAGGTTGGGTCCATAACATACTATTTCAGAGTTCTGCAGCCACAAATATCTTGTCCTGCTTACTTTTCGAGAATTAAAGCTGATCAATCTAAGTGGAGTTGGGTGGACAAACTTTTTTTTCCTACACAAATTTTACCTAATGTCGAACTAGCATTTTCATAAATACGCCGTATTTTTAAGCATCAGTGATTTAAACGACGATCAATGATGCTCGTTTTGTAGAAGCTCTTTCAATTGTTCTCTATACAAGCAATATCTGTATGAGTGTAACATAGAAGCTCCTATATCATGCATCCAAATGTGACGAATTTTTGGCTGTGACAAATGTGCATCGTTTGATACGACCATTTTATGGTTATCATAATCGATCTGCTGAATCAACAATTCGTGCTGTTATCTCCAAATTTCGCACCAAATTTACTTTGTTGGAAATAAAACCATCGACTCGCATGCGTAGAGTGCGTACCAAAGAAAATATTGCAGCCGTAGCGACCGGTGTTAATGACGTTCGCGAAATGTCAATGTGTTACTCAACCACAAGAAATTTTTTTGCCCCATTTGACTGAGTTGAACTTGATTGACATGTGGTTTGATCAGGACGATGCAACATGCCACACTGCTCGTGAAACAATGGATATGTTTAGGGATGAATTTGGTGAGCAGCAGTTATGTCAAGTCGTTAGTCTATGTGGACAAGCCGAATACTACTGAAGCCTTACACGATAACATTACACGCGTTATTCGTGGAATACAGGCCGAAAAGCTCGAAAAAGTGACGAAAGTGACATTTTGAGACGGAGCCGCTGACAACATTGCCATGGAATTATCTTTAAAAATTAAATGGCAAAGACCAATTAATCGATTCCAATAACAAATTTTAACATATGATGCAAATTTGAGTGTTTTAAGCTCTCTATCTCTCTCTATACAAGCAATATATGTAAGAGTGTAACATGTAAGCTCCTATATCGTGCATCCAAATGTAACGAATTTTCGGCAAGTGGTTCCTTAAATGTCTGTGACGGTTTCTAGAGTGGTTTCGTTATCGTGCAAAAGTAGAAGACCAAGTTATTTCAACAATTAGCGCCTATGTTAATGGTACCTAAATATATGGTATATTAAAAAAACAATTATTAGTTTTCCAATAGATGGCATTAGTAATTTATATCTCACGTTGGATAAGTGCCAGAAAAGTATTACCAACATTATCGGTTTCAAACAATATTTGGTTTAAATTAGTTGTATAGATTTAAAATAATCGCTAGAAAAAATATATGCTAAAAAAAATCGACTTTATGCCTAAAATATAGACTTTTTTTTTTTTTTTTTTTTGTATACCTTTATCCACTTTCTTGAAACATATTCGAAATGTTGTCGAAACAATGTCTTTAAACAGCACAGTCTCAAAGCTTGCTTTGTCGATTTTCATTCAATGGTATTCCAAGTTAATTTCATTTTGCTAAAATTTGTCATTTCGTCACATATAGCCTTCAAACAATCTTAGAAAGCAGTTGTTGCTTGCCCGAAATTGCGTTGTTCGATATTTTCAATGAATCTTAATATATTTTAACCACCAAAATTTTGCTCATTTAATGCTCTACAATTGATAAGGCGAATTTAATCGCACCTCGCGCACTAAATGACCGTACCCTAGGTAAGAAAAAAAAAGTCATTATACTTTAAGAATTAAATATATAAACAATTCACTTAAGTATTGAGCTTACCTTGACCTGAATTGCCATCACGATTTGTTAATCAAACATTTGGCATATGTAGGATTTGATAATTACTCGTAGTACTTGTATGTCATCACTAAACGTTTCAACGACATTTTGTGCACATATCAAAGATTAGTGTTGGCAACAAAAATTTCACGAATTCTATAATTTTTTCCAAGGCAAAGTGCACTTTCGTGACAACAATGCAAAAATTATTTAATAGCTCGCTCATTCAGGAAATTTGAATCGCCTGCTTGTGTATCTCAGCAGATTTATTTTGAATGGCAGTCTACATATCAGCATCTTTGCAAGCCAAGGCCGCTGATTTTTCGGTCGCGAGGTGTGTGGTGTGGGGCGGGAAACATAGCGCCCAATGCCTTGCTGCAACGCTGCCGTTTATGTTTGATCGTATGACTTATGAAAGCAATTAAAGTTTCCTGTAGGTGATACCAGAGAAAATTTTTTAAATTGCAGCGTTTTTTTTTTTTTTTGTTTTTTGTATTTTTGTTCCTTCATTCAATTCAAATTGTTGGGCAATCAATGAGCTTTGTACAAAGTGCAAAGACACTAATTAAGACATCCGCCTTTAATTGCGATTAGAGCTATTACTTCAAACAATTTAATGGTTCGCTTTATAACCTTATTAAATATTGGCATTTGCTCTAGCGATTATTTCATAGAATATCATTCATTGCATTATCGGCGGAAAGCGAAAGTTGGCGCCAAAATTGCTTGACGTATCACAACTGGAATTCGGAATTA
Organism: Philornis downsi; assembly: GCA_019455685.1. NCBI lineage: Eukaryota > Metazoa > Arthropoda > Insecta > Diptera > Muscidae > Philornis > Philornis downsi. Next base: position 38,251 of record JAHXMU010000050.1, on the reverse strand, counting down.
GTATCAAGTTTATCAAGGAGTAACCCTGCTTATATAAAAATTGGTGATGCAATTTTAAACAAACTACGCACATTGGCAAGATGTCAACAGTTGCTGCTTTATCTCTTGAAGCGCATTGGTGAAGCTTGCGATCGAAAGTTTCTAAAACGGTTCAGAAACAACAAGTAGTATCTTAGGTTTACTAATGTAATGACAAAATTATTAATTTTAATTCCAAAAACAACATTTAGTCTAATTGCAATAATTATTTTCCGCTGATAACTAAATACGCAGAACAAAATTCAAATGGAATTAGAATTAGTTTTGTTAACAACAATTAAAACAGATTTTGTTGTCGTCATTAATATTTCTAACATGTGAACAGGGTCAAAGTTGAATAAGTAAAATGCTAGACAGACGTCGGGCCACCATGGATTACAAGCCATTGTATTGTAGGCAATGCGTCTGTCTAAACTTCAATACTTTAGCCATAAATTTAAGATTATATGTATTTGAATTTTAACATTTAATTCATATTAAAATTAACCTCTTTTTTGTACATTAAAATGCACTTTGGTATCGAGATCATTGTGAATGAACTCAAATGAAGTAGTAGTTACATAACTTGCTTTTCGTGAATCACTCGAGGATTTTCCTCACCCCAAATGCGACAATTCTGCCTGTTGACGAAGCCATCAAGATGGAAATGGGCCTCGTCACTAAGGATGATTTTATCGGCAAAATCAGCATTTTCATGTTGTCTCTCCAATACCCAATTAACGAACTTCCTTCACTGTCCATGTTCAGCTGGCTTCAGTTCCTGAGTCAATTGGACTTTGTATGCATGAAGATGCAAATCTTTCGTCAAAATTCGCTGCATAGTGAATTTGGAGACACCAATTTGCTGAGCTCGGTGTCGAATTGAGGTGGATGGAGTTTGACATCATCACGTACAGCTGCGACATTTTCGGTCGATCGACCTGCTCGAAGGCGCGTTGTTGTCTTTACACCACTAACAGACCCAGTGCTGGCTAATTTATCCATTAACCTCTTTACAATTGGCTCTTTTGGAGCATTATTGTGACCCCAAATTGATCGCAATTTGCGAACTGTAGCCGCAAAACTTTCACCATTTTGTTCATTCGTGTAGCGCTCCAGTTTTACTAACCTCGTACCTTCCACTAGCAAACAATAACAATTGTTCAAATGTCAAACAATGACACTTTGAATAGCGCCAAATTTAAATCTTGCGTACTTGTTGCAACACCCTTTACAACGAGAGAGGTAACATATTGATTAGTGGATTCCCCGCTACTCCCCTTGCCGTCATATCAATCATCTCTCCTCTGTACATATCAGTTTGCTACAGAGTAAGCGTGGCAAATCCATCCTTTTACCATGCATATCATATTGCCGTACCTAGTTTTTAATATGTATTTTTAGCAGGCACCGTCACCGAAACAAAATCAAATTCGAAATAATTAACAAATAAACTTTGGTTGAAATGAAAAAAGTAAATTTTTTTTTTTTTGCAAAGGTGGGAAAATTTTTCGTATTTAATCAATTTAGCATTTGTGGAAATAAAAGTAGTTTTAACTTGTTTCAATTTCTGAAATCTAAATCGAAAATATACAAAATTGTCATTTCGATTGCGACAGCAGATTGAAAATTGTATTTAATTTGGTTTTTGTTTCATACGTTTTGTTTGTATCTCATTTCAGAATTTTCAATTAAATGAAATCCTTCTTATTTGACCAATTTTGTCATTTGTGGAAATAAAAATCGCTATAATTTGTTTCAATTTCTGAAATCTAGATCAAAAATATACAAAATTGTCATTTCGATACGGGCAACCGATTGAACATTGTATTGAATTTTGTTCCTGTCTCATATAGGGTTATCCATTTAGTGGTTTATAAGCCGCTGGTCTGGCAAGGCTGTCAGCCGTGAAGTCTTATTTATTTAGTGAAAGCTTTGTTATTTACAAAAGCGGATCGTTTAACAATCGAATACCGCGTAAAAATAGTTAAAACTTACTACAAAAGTGGTGATTCAAATGTGATTCAACCGACTTTGGCTTTATTGCATGAGAAGTTGCCAGAAGGCGTAATTTTATGTTTTCGATACTTTAGTTGGACACGAAGAGCATTTGAGTAATCAAACTATCCGGCGATAGTTTAATAGTTTACGGCTTTTTTTCCGTAAAAACTTTTCGATCAAGTGTCACTAAATAACAATGTTATGATAAAACAAGTCTACTATGAAAAGTTTGCACAGAAATACGGGCTTCCAATACCCTATTTGATTAAATATTAAATACTGATAATTCGGGGGGTTGTTCGGACAGTGTTTTTAATACATGTGAAAGAGAATGAGAAAACGGGGGGTTAAAGATTGTATAATCCAATTATTTCAATTTATTGGCAAGGTTTTACCTTTTATTTCTGGGGTTTACAAAATGGAGATTATTTTACCAAGCAGGGATTTTAAACGTTCAAATAAGTAGTTTATATATCGAGAGTAAAATGAGTACTGATACTTAGGCGAGAGTTAGAAGACCGCTTTTTTACACTGCTAGAATGGTGGAGTGAAAGCTCTTTTCTTAACCGTGCTGGGCGTGTACTTAAAAATTAAAACTTACAACTATCAGGGTAAGGAAAACTTGTGCACGTAAACAAATACTAACTTTTAACTGAATTCTTCATAAATAAACATTAAAATCTTTTATCACAATTATGATTACATTAAACAATTAATCATTTCTTTTTTGGGTTTTTTGTCCTACTAATGGTTAAATTTTAATTTTATCATTTTAGGTAAGATCTAACGTATCCTTGGCTTGGTAAGTTTTCTTTCAAATGTTTATACAATTTGAATATTCTTCAATTTTCCTCCGCGTGCAATGTGCAGATATATTCATTCTAACGGCAACACACCACGTTTTCAAATTCTATTTAAAAATGTAGACAGTCCGTCTGTCAAACTCAAATATTATTCCTACTACAAGATTATCAGATGTCATCCATTTATTTATCTTTATCTTGATTTAGTCAAACATTTCTAGTTCAATCGAGTGGTTTTAACATACCTGTTGTTGATTTATAATTACTTAATATTTTATTAAGTTGTTAATTAACATCGACATAATCGAGTCGAACACCGTCCCTGTATCAATATTTCAAAAATTTGTATTGACATTTTGATTTGGGTTTCATGTGTACATATCATTATATCATACAGCTAGTCAATCGCTAATTAACTGATTTGTCTTCCTATTCCAAATAATGAATTCTAATTAGTTTCATTTTATGTATCAACATTTGCGAAACTGGAAAGATTGAATGTCAAGTCCAGTATAGATTTTTGTTTGTTTTAATTTTGCAATAATCTATCGGCATTTCAATATAATGTTGGGGTGAATCAACAAAAAAAAAAGCGAAAGATATGAAACGAGGCAACTCGAAATTCTAATAACAACGAATAGAAATACATTCTACGGGTTATCATGTTCGTTATAATTGCTCTCGACCTGGTACATTGTAAAGAGGATAGAGGTTCTAGCATGGTCGGAGGGCGTTAACAAACCACAGAATGACTGACATTTTCTTTTTTTCTGGGATTAAAAAAGTTCGCCCTGAGATTAAAATTTCCTTAATTGAAAAAACAAATAAATTGATTTTATTTCTTTGGTCGCAGTACTGGATCGGTCTAGTTTCGGTTTGTAAGATCATAGCGATGATGAAATTATGTTCTTCGTAAGGTGAATTATTTTTCTGAATCTACATCTACACCATTTCCAATTGAAATTTGAAGAATTCCAATTGAAATTCTAAACACATTAATAGAAAGTCAAAATTCTTCATTTGAAATTGGACATCAATTGAAAATCAAAATTTCCATCTGAAATTCAAAAGACATTAACTGAAAATCAAAATTTCCATCTGAAATTTAAAAGACATCAATTGAAAATAAAAAAATTCTATCTGAAATTCAAAAGACATCAATTGAAAATAAAAAAATTCTATCTGAAACTCAAA
>JAHXMU010000050.1:15378-30018 GCA_019455685.1 Philornis downsi | reverse complement strand
TTCTTTTCTTTTCTTTTCTTTTCTTTTCTTTTCTTTTCTTTTCTTTTTTGCGACAGTCAACGCCCTTTTGGGGTACTCAAACTAATCCCGAAAGGATTTGTCGAAGTACCTTTGAGATAAGAAGCAAGTCCGCTTTGAAAATTTCCTCAGGACTTGCTTCTTATCTCAACCAAAGTACCTTTGAAGTCACTGGTATGAAGTGAGCTTCATAGTGAGTGAGGCCTATCTATACACCTCAGATAGACGAAGAACTGTGTTTTCCAAGTTCCCGCATTACTTTCAGGAAACCCTGAAGCAAAGCAAATCCACTGAAAACACATGTTCGGGCAACCATAGCCAGAACGATGCTCTCACAAGGAGTTCAACGCCACGACCAGATAAGAACAAAGTGTTTCTGGGGCCCTTGGTCTTCCGTGCTACTAGAAGAGAAGAACCCTCTGGTCCGTGTTTCGCAGATAAAAGCTGGTCCAGTTTTGCTATGTCATACCTCGCAGGGAACTGGTCGTCCATCATATACGCAATAAATTTTCAACGGCCGAGGAGAAATATCGACACAACAATAAATGTCATGATCTTCTAAGCTTTTTACCACATCTCTCTTCAAAAGACCTCCATAGTAGTACGACTATACAACAGAAAAGAAAAATCTTCCGATATCTCTCAACGGCTTCTTTATGGTCGTTCCTGTTGCCAGGGGAATGGCTGGTATAAATGATTGTTCTGAATTATTGTCACTTATACCGTTTTATGTTCCGCCGAGATCACTCAGATATCATTATATGTTTAATGTAACCTGCCATTCCACAAATTATGCCCAACATACTGCTTTGGTCGTCCATCATATACGCAATAAATTTTCAACGGCCGAGAAGAAATATCGACACAACAATAAATGTCATGATCTTCTAAGCTTTTTACCACATCTCTCTTCAAAAGACCTCCATAGTAGTACGACTATACAACAGAACAGAAAAATCTTGCGATATTTCTCAACGGCTTCTTTATGGTCGTTCCTGTTGCCAGGGGAATGGCTGGTATAAGTGATTGTTCTGAATTATTGTCGCTTATACCGTTTTATGTTCTGTCGAGATCACTCAGATATCATTATATGTTTAATGTAACCTGCCATTCCACAAATTATGCCCAACATACTGCTTTGAATAGCATATTTATTGAATTCAATATCCTAAAGGGGATTGCAAATAGTGAATACCCAATTCAACCCCTAGAGTTTTGTATGTCTAGAAATAACTCTAAACTGTCCCTTTTTAGATATTTAAAATAAAATAATGTACATATTTACGTAACTTTCTTGAAATTTGTTGCATGAATTCTTAGTCCGTAAGGATTTATATGTCCTTAAACCTAAATAAATGAAATGAAATTAAATGAAATGAAATAAAATGAAATAATTTCGGATATAAATCAACCTATTTATAGCTGCAGACATTCACTAATAACCCTTTGTCAGTAATTTAAGGTTGACTTTAAATTATGCAGCTGTGGAGATTGTTAAATGGAGACAGATTTTGTAATCTGACTCCTATGTGTTTGGTCTGTAGTTGAGATATTTCAAACCAATAACCAATAAAAACAAACAAGAAAAACCCAGGTTCCCTTGCATCTTATGAATGAGACATAGAAGATCTTCTAACATACAGTTCTCACACGCATTCTATTTAAGACTCACTTACTTGTGATAGACCGTGGAACGATGATTAGTACACGATACTAATGTTCGCATGAACCCGGGTTTAACTTCGCAAACAGCCTACAGCTATCATTATTTGTGCAGCAGTCACCTCGATGAAACTGACCAACACAAGCCTTGTAAACGCTTCTCATCTTCATCTTCTTCACAACTGATTTTTCCAAATCCGTGTCTCGTACAGAATGGTTATTTTCCTCGTCGATAGAGGGATTTATGTCTCTTTTAAAGCAACACCTATTTGCATTAAAAACTTAACGTTTTATTTCCAATTTAATTTTATGGTTTTTATTTACTACAGTGAAAAGATTGATCTGTCGTTACAGACACATAGACGCTTTGACCGTTGGATCCATTATTTTTTTCTTCATTCTTGTACTCTGTGCCATATGTAGTATGGAGTCTATTGGCCTGATGCCGCTGAGTGTTGGAGCCACTAATATGTCTGCCTGTATACCTGTCTATTAGCCTATCTGCCTGTCTACGTTTATGATTGTTTGCCTTTTGTCTTTGCTAGTAATTGAAATGCAAAATGTTATGGGAGATTCCTTCTTCTTCATCACGCCTCCTTACAGGAAAATTTCACATCAAACTGTCATTAGCAGTTAACTTACGCTTGATCTTGATTATATTAAACTTCGATAACCAGAATCAAATCAAAAATCCGACTGTACCAGACGTTGGTTCTACCTGTCTTGTTATATGGCGCAGAATCCCGGGTTATGACGTAAGTGAATGAATCAGTACTGACAGTTTTTTGGAGGAAAATGCTCCGGAAAATATATGGACCCATCATCACTAACGGAGAGTATCGGCGTCGCCTGAACAATGAGCTGAATGAGCTATATGTCGACATCGACGTGGTCAAATGCGTTAATATACAGCGATTGCGTTGGCTGGGTCATGTTGTGCGGATGGACACAAATGCTCCGGCACGGAAAGTTTTCCACAACGAACTCGATGGACGGGTGACCAAAACTCTGTCGGAACGACCAGGCTTTTGAAATACTATCGAAACTTGGTGTGGCGAATTGGAGGAGAAGTGCAGAAAACCGAAACGCTTGGAATTATTTTCTACGGCCGGCGTACAATAGATAAGGATGTCTATTCCAGTCGCCACTTGAGAAGAAGAAGAACCAGAATCTTCCACACCAGAGTGTGGATATGATTACGGTGCAGTTGATTTTTTGCTGTTATTTTATACTTCTGGGAAATTTGCACGAATTTTGTTCCATACAAGCTCACCAATTATATAATTGTAGCAGTTCTGAATTTCGAACGCAGAGCCATCTACTGGGTACAACTATAGCTAAACACCATCCCTGTAACTTTGTAAGTAAAAAAAACGTCAAAATCAATCTTCTCTCTTAAAAGAGGAACACAATCATCAAAAGATTTTACTCAGATATTCTGATTAATTAGAACGTGACGCAAATCTATTGTTGTTTATATGAGGGAGGTCCCAAAACCAGCCGACCTAACAAAGAAGACACAAAAAAGTTGGGAAAATTTTCTTTATTTTTCAACTTAATCTCCTTTTAGCTCGATACACGTTTTTCCAGCGATATTCAATAGCTTCTATACCCTGTCTATAGTAAGAACTGTCAAACTCTTTATAATAACAATAAACCGCAAACTCCATCTCGTCACCGTTGGCAAATCTTTTACCACCAAGCCGTATTTCAAAGCTTGGAAATAGAAACTAGTACGGAGGAGAGAAATCTTTCGAGTACGGTGCGCATTGAAGAAATTCGAGCTTTAAATCATTAATTTTAGCCATGGCAATAGTGGATGTTTGAAACGTCTTAAAGGAACAACATTTTCTCTTTTGTCAAATGTGGCCTTTTTTCATAATGTCATCAGCTAAACTCTCCAATAAATTAGCATAGTATTCGCCGTTAATGGTTTTTTCCTTTCTGAAGATAATCAATAAAAATAATCCGATGCGCATCCCAAAAAAACAGACTCCATGACCTTGCCTGCAGATGGAACCATCTTCGCCTTTTATTGGACACGATTCTCCCGTTCCAGTCCACTGATTTGACTACCCCTTTGTTTTAGGTGTGAAGTAGGGGCCCTTGTCTCATCCATGGTTATAAATCGACGCAAAAATTCGGCTTTAATGCGGTAAAATACTCTACTGAAACATGTTCAAGACGCTGTACTCGTATTTGTTCTATTGAAAGCAAACGTGGCACCCATCTTGCTCACAACTTTCTTATCTTCAACTCTTCGGTCAATATACGATGTATAGCACTTTTTGAAATGCTTATAATTTCAGCTAGCTCACGCACCTTTAGACGATCATCCAATATCATCTTATTGATTTTCTTAACCGTCTCTGGCATGGACACCTCAATTGGTTGACCACTAAGGTGTTCGTCTTGGCAGCTCGTACGGCCTCGTTTAAACACTGGCACTAAATATTTTACAGTTGGAAACAAAGGAGCAGACTGTAGAATCTGGGTCGGCTTTAATATTGGTTGAATTGAGACCTTTCAAATGGAAATATTGAATTACATAACGGTGTCCTTTTTATTCCATGTTTATAAATTTACTGAGATCGTTTACTTTTTATGTCTCAAATAAAAATAATAAACAACGTAGCGTCTTGATATTTAAAACATATGTTTTAAAAGGTTGCCACTTTTCATCAAACTATTTTTTTTTTCAAACTAGTTTTGAGAGCACCCTCATATTGCAGATATCCGAAAATCCACATTTCCTTACCTTAGCTTCTTTAAAATTTACCTACCCAGCTTTCAGCATCTAAAAGATCTAAGAATTAACAAAATTCATCAATAAGCCTATGTTATTTGTGGACTTTGCTCACGATATTATGCAGCGGGTTAGAGATTCTTCGACGAAATTTGTTCTTCACGGACGGAATTACCAAAAACATTTGGCAAATTTCCAGTTTTTTTTTTTTTTTTTAATTAAATAAAATTGTATCGACAATTCACGCGGCCGTAAGCATTCATCTATTGCGATGGGCAAACCAAGTATTCAAAAAGAAAAAAAAACTAAAAATTCAATTCAAACAAAACGGTTTGACGTCAGGTGAAAACAGCAAACTATTTGATTTATGCATTCCTGTTTAGGTGCAAACTTTTGTTGGCCTCATTATCGTCTTCAAATAAATATTTATTCGAGTAAGTAAACGTTCTTTGTATTCTTTTGGATGCCAGTTCTAGTATATCATTAGAAGCTCTTACTATCTTAGAGATAATGCAAGTATTCTACTGTTGTTAATGACAAAAGGAAATATGTCAAGGCTGATGTTTCTTTGCGTCAACTTTAAGTGAAACAACACGTTTGAGCGCAAAGTATTCTATTCTTATAAGAGATAGTTTGATGCTTTGATAAGTTTCAGCAACAATTATATGGTCTTTCTAACTTAGAGCATAATAATGGGTATATGCGAGGGGATAAACAAAAGTTCGACTAGTCGGTTAGAATGAAATAACCAAGAAATTGAAATACAATTTATAGTTTCAATATCAACCCATGAAGAGCCAGAATAACATTTTGCCAATCACTTTCTCTGGTCTACTACCAGCTTTTGGGATAGGTTGGCAAAAAAAAACCTTATCGGCAGACTTACTTTATATTTACTTACTATACTCACACTAGCAACTCATTTCATTTCATTTATTTAAGTTTATGGAACAAAATTTCCTTACAGACTATAAATGGCAAAACAATAATATTTTATATTATATAAATCGTTTATAAACAGTTTAAAATAGAATTATTTGGTCTTAGAAATCTGCTAAGATATCTATAATCGAAACAAATATTGAGATGAGTCCAACTCTATGAGTTGATTGGAATTTTGATTCAAGGCATATTCATTAATTTCATTAAGAATATAAAATTCACGATTCAGAGTACTGTTTTTTGTATAAGAAGTAAAGTGCCGATGTGCGAGGTGTGATAAAAGAAACGGGTTTTTTCAAATTTCGTGAGCTACGTACGTTCGATTTTCGCATTTCTTTCTCTATTATGTTGGTGCACATGTCTGTTATGTATGTTGACAATATCAGCCATTTTGGATTGTCAGTTTGTTTTTGACAGATAAAAAGGTTAGTCGTGTTTTGGTGTGCTCTTCGATTTTTTACTATTCGAAAAATGGATCACAGAAACTGTATTAAGTTTTGTGTGAAAAATGAAGTTAAATGTGCAAGGATATTTGAAACGTTGACTGTGGCGTTTGGCGAGTCTACTATGAGCAGAACACAAGTTCAGTGCTGATATAACCGGTTTAAGGAAGGCCGAGAAGATGTCAATGACGATGCTCGTCGTCGAGCACGTCTACAACCACTGAAAACATTGAAGTAGTGAAGAAAATGATTTTGGATAATCGTCGAATCACTATTAGAGAGGTTGCTGATGATGTTGTCATATCGTTCGCCTCATGTCAAGCAACTTTTACGGATGTTTTAGGCATGAAACGTGCGACAGCGAAGATTGTTCCAAAATTGCTAAATTTTGAGCAAAAACAACGTCGCATGGACATCGCTCAGGAGCTGTTGAACATCGTCAACGACTATCCAGATTTCCTCAAAAAGGTCATAACTGCTGACGAATCATTGGTGTAAGACATTGAAGCCAAAGCCCAATCAATCATCCCAATGGAAGCGTCCAGAAGAACCAAGACCGAAAAACGCACGTCCAGTTCGATCAAATGTGAAGGTTTTGCTCACTGTTTTCTTCGATTGCAATGGCGTGGTGCATCATGAATTCTTGCCACAAGGTCGTGCGGTCAATAAGGAATACTACCTTGAAGTTATACGCCGTTTGCTCGAAGCAATTCGTCAGAAACGGACAGAATTGTGGGAAAACCAATCATGGATTTTGCATCATGACAATGCACCACACATCGGTGCTTGTGCACGAGTTTTTGGCCAAAAACAAAACCGCAATCATGCCTCAACCATCGTATTCACCGGACTTGGCCCCCGCTGACTTTTTCCTCTTCCCAAAACTGAAGACACCGATAAAATTAAAGCGTTTTGCTACGATTGAAGAGATAAAAGAAAACTCGAAACAGGAGCTTTTAGCGATAAAAAAGGCCCTTTTTAGAAATGTTTCGAGGATTAGAAGAAACGCTGGCACAAGTATATTATATCTGAGGGGGACAACTTTAAAGGAAATAAAATAGATTTTGATGAATACATAAATACTTTTTGAAAAAAATTAAAAATAACGGTTATTTTTTTATCACACCTCGTATATCAAAAATATGTGTTCGCCGGAGACACCTACAAGGAGCGTAAAATGGAATCTGTGCCAAAAGATTAGAACAGTCGATGTAACCATTGATTATATTAAAAACAAATAGCGCTGTCTGGAAATTACGATGATATTTTAGTGTCTGTAGGCCAAGTAATAAGCATTTTGAATTGTATGTTGTGAGAGGTTCTTCAAATCTAAATGAAGAAAGAGCAAACTTTGCAAACGCACGCAATATGAATATTGTATTGGGGAGACCAAATAATAGCGGCATATTCTAACTTGGGTCTAACATATGACGTAAAAATGATTTTAAATGTAGTTGGGTCAGAAAATTCTAAATAATTCCTTTTAATGTACGCAAGAACTTTATACACCTTCGGAATAGCATAATTAAAGTGCAGAATAAATGACAAATCGGAATCGATTAGAACACCTAGATCTAGTTTCGAACCAACCGATGTCAGAGAAAAATTATCAATTTTGGACACTGCATGAATCGGATTTCTGCGACGTGAAAAAGAAACGTGAATACACTTTCCTCGTTAGACTTAGAACTGACAGTACTTTTATATAAAACAGTTTTGAAGCCAATATGGTCGTATGGGATCCGCTTCTGCATCCAATATCGAAAAGTTACAAAGAAGACAGTCAAAAGTTTTAAGAATGATCACGTGCGCTCCTTGGTATATACAAAATAATAACATCCAGAAAGACCTCAACATTCGCACCATCCGAGAAGAGATAAGAAAATCATGCATAAACTACATTGATAAAATTACTGATCATTTCAATCCATATGCGAGAGACCTGCTTTTGTTTGAGGATCATAAGCGTCTCAAAAGATTGCAAACTCTAGATTTGGCTATATGAGTGTTTTTCGAGCTATAAACTGAGTATTGCCGTAGCAGTACCGACATTAATATCTTTAGTTTAAGATTTGAATACTTTTTGTGAATGTCGAAAAAACAGATTCAATAATAAAACTAATATTAAAAAAGCTTATCCGTGTTCTATGAAAACTTATTTAAAAGGCACCAATTATTAAGACTGCCTATGTCTTTTTGAACATCTAACTCGTCATTAACTGTAGAAACTTTTAAAAATACTTTTAGATGATCCGCATAAAGCAAAAATTGTGACTTACAAAACAGGTTGATATGTCATTAATAAATAGTGTGAATAAGAATGGTCCAAGTATACTTCCTTGTGGCACACCTGAAGTGTGAATATGTGCGAAGGATTCAATCCCTTCAATTACAACTTTGCACTGCCTATTGGTTCAATATGATTTAATCCGCTTTAAAAATGTTGAGTGGAATCCCATCGACTTTAATTTAAAATACAGTATATGATGCGATATCTTATCAAAAGCCTTAGAAAGATCTGTGAACACACGCCTAACTTGACTACCGTGTTCCAAAAATGAAATTCAGTATTCACTAAAAGAACATAAATTTGTAATAAAAAATTTTCGGTGAAATTACCGACTTTGTTAAGAAAATTAACTTTTCATAAATAACATGTTCAAAGACTTTAGAGATGCTTTCCAATTTGGATATCGGTCTATAGAAAGTAACGTTACTGCGCTTTCCATATTTAAAAATCGGGGTAATAGAAACATATTTCAAAGAAAATTCTCTCAGTTAAAGATAAGTTAAAAATATATGTTAAAGAAAACATTAAAGTATAAACACACTTTTTCAATATGAGGGCACATAAATTATCCGAATCGGATTTAAAATTATTTTTAAACTGCATAACACCATTATAGACGTCATCCTTTGTCACTTTCAGCTAACCAATATTAAGGATATCAAACGAATTTGTAAAATTTACTGAATGCACTCTACTAGGTTCAAAATTTGATTTAAAGAAACGAGCAATCATACTTAAAAACTCACTACACGACTCAGAGACCACATTATCATACGTTATTATCGATAGAATTTCTGAAACATCACGTTTGGATTTCACAAAAGACCAAAAAGACTTAGGGTTTGCCTTTTGTAATAGACGATTTCTTCTAAAGTTTTGTTTTGAGATAAACTTAATGATCACAGCAAAGCACCTTCAATTCTCGGGAACTCGCATCCAGTCCAGTCTTGGATCAGCCAAACATTGTTTTTAGCGAATTGTGCGCTTACATCTCCTTCCGAACGAACATTAAAATATTTCTTGGAACACGACATTTTATTCAGAAGCTAAATTTATTAAACAAACAAATTTATTAAGTTATATTTTTCTACTTGAATTTATTTACCTTCTAATCACTGACAACTTTCTCGTATTTTTCGTTATGATATTTACATACCAACATATGATAGCGATACAGCTGATTAAAAATATCTCTTTCGAGTTTGTTGTGATCATCAGTTGGAGACTTCATATGGTGAATGTCCTGGCTACTTAAAGTCAATTTCGATTATACGTACATAGCTTGTTTATTTTTGTAATTTTTTATAGGGAACTCGGAAATATTTATAAATATTTAAAAGAGCAAAGAATATCTTAAAGGATTATACGACCGCTACACTATAAAAAAAAATTATGTAATGTAATAAAAATTTCAATTGCAAAACTATCTCTGCTTAGTTTTTTTTTCTTTCTTTTTTTGCAACACACAAATCCCCAAAAGATTGGCATTTACCATCTGTTCACGTTAACTAACGGTCTCACTTTTCTATGACTAACTTCACAACTTTCATTTTTCGCCTAGCTCTTGAAGTGTAAAGACCAAATGTTAAGAGGATTTAAAATTATAAATTTTATTCGCGATAATCCAAGTAAGGTTGATACAGATGAAAGTTTTAATTCCGGTCAACATTTGTCGGGTGTGTCAATTGTTATTTCAACTGGCGAAGGATATTTTATATATATATGTTGATAGTTACATCATTCGTGAACCAGAAATCTCATTTTGATCGCATGAATTAAACATGCATTTAGATGATGTTGTTGTTGTACAGCCGTACAAACCGTTTCTGTTGCATTTCGCACCAAAAAGTAAAATGCACTACACTCAGTAAAACTCATTATTAACTTGATTTGAATCGATTTTTTTTATAATAATTTATTTTTTTTTTTTCTATTAAATCCTAACCCTTATATTGTAAATCCTAATAAGATAATTTTAAATTCAGAATAAATCTGTGAAAATCTTACAGTTGTTTTCTTTCGCTCAAAGGATGATATCATAAGGCAAAATAGTGACGTAAACTTAGGGGTCTTTATTAATGTGATCGCCACAAGACAATGGAAGGAGAGGGTTATGAGGCGTAATTCCCTACGAATATCTGAGGGAACGTAATGAGTTTTAAGCAGACGACAATGACTTCATATAAAGTTCAATATTAAAGCAGTTAATGAGTTTTTCTTTGTCTTTGCGCAATCAGTTACCTAGCACCGATTTAAAACCGGAAGTCTATAATAAAAAAATCATGTAATGGTAAAAGACTTGGCAGGAGTAGGGCCCGAACTCTCCACCCGACTGTTGCTAGGATCACAAAGGCTCCCACAGTCCCATTCCAACCAAGTTTAATAATACACTTTAACTTAATTGTAATTTGCATCTATTCGTGGATATTACACTTTATATCACTTTCTTTTTGTAGTATAAATTGATTATATAAAAACTTGTTCTGAAAATTAAATTCTCTTTGATAATGGATAAATTTTCGATTATTCTCATCGCTGCCTGTCTCAATGAAGCGTTTATAGTATTTATTTTGAAGAATCTTTATTTTTTTTTTCCAGACCCGGTGTATACCAAAGAATTTTATAAGGACGAGGTTTTTTGTACGAAATGTTGTCTCTACAAATAGATAAAACAGTACTTAAAAAGATTTCGGAACATGCAAATATATCTTGCCTATCAACAATCACGGTCCAATCAACGCAGCTAAAGGCTGAATTAAGTAATGCAAAATTACATTGATTAAAATTGAAATTTTTAATTTCATTATATAAAGAATGCTTAAAGAACTGATGAGTTGATTTCAATTAATTTCATTAATTCATTGTAAGTGCAGCTAACGTATGAAGTATTACACAAACAATCTTCTGTCGTGACGTATACGTTTCGAAATATTGTAGCAGCAATAACGAAGGCTCATCCCCTAAAGTGGTGCCGACTAAATTTGCTGCAATTTTGTCAATTTTGATTACCTTTTATTTCAAAATTTCAATACATCGTACAAATATTTCAAACAAAACTGACGTATAGACGGTGTCGTTATTTTGAAAAAAATTGTTTTGGTGAAAAGTGGCAGCCTTATACAACAAGGCGCCACGTTCTCAGTGAATTTGTAAACACAGAAAAAATGGATCACCGTTATGTAATTCAATATTCCCATTTGAAAGGTCTCAGTCCAACCAATAATAAAACCGAGCTAGATTTTACTCTGGGGGAATCTGTTCCTTTGTTTGCAAGTGTAAAATATTGGGTAGCAGAGTTTAAACGAGGCCCCACGAGCTCCCAAGACGCACTCTGTAGTGGTCGACCAGTTGAGGTGTCCACGCCAGACTCGGTTAAGAAAATCTACAAAATGGTATTGAATGATCGTTCACTGAAGTGACAGTGAGCCAGCTGAAATGATAGGCATTTCAAAAAGTGCTATACATCGTCTTGCGGCCGAAGATTTGCAGATGAGAAGGGTGCCGCGTTTGCTTTCAATAGAGCAAAAACAGCGTCGTGAAGATGTTTCTGTAGAATGTTTGGTGATGTTTCAAAGCAATAGAACCGAATTTTTGCGTCGATTTACAACCATAGATGAGACATGGATCACCATTTCAGACCTGGGGCAAAGAAACAGTCCAAGCAGTGGATTGAAGTAGGAGTATCGTGCCCAAAATAAGGCGAAGACGGTTCCATCTGCAGGCAAGGTCATGGCATTTGTTTTTTTTTTTTTTTTTGAATGGGCGTGGAATTATTTTTATTGATTGTCTTTAGAAAGGAAGCACCATTAGTGGCGAATATTATGATAATTTATTGCAGCGTTTAGGTTATGAAATTATGGAAAAGTGTCCGCATTTGACGAAAAAGTAATTGTTGTTTCATCAAGGCAACACGCCAGTCCACACATCCACTATTGCGATGACCAAAATTAATGAATTAATTGCTTCATCACGCACTTTATTCGCCAGATTTAGCTCCCTCTATTTTCAAATTATTTTGTATTTCCAAACTTGAAAAAATAGATCGGTGGTAAGGGATTTGTCAACAATAAAAAGGTGGAGTCTGGGGTTGATGGCTATATCGAGCTGAAAGGACATTATGTTGAAAAGTAACGAAACATTTTCCCAACTTTTTTGTTATGTTATGTTCGGTTATGTTTTAAATGCTGCAAGAATGTGGTTTGATGGTATTTTGTCCAGACGAAGAACAATTATTAACCCCTTTTTATCTACTACTTTGGTCTGCAGAATGGACAATATGGATAAAATCCATTTGATTCAGGGCTGGGGAATATGGTGTGCACTCTTGTGAAGAAATGAAGTTGGGAACTTTTTCTTGTAAAAAAAACGTTGACAAAGCCCGTGAAATCAATTATGGGATGATACAGAGTCTTGTTGAATCAACAAAAGATTTCCATCGAATTGTTTACGGGGCCCAAGATAACAAAGCGGCGCTTAAAATCTTTTCACCGTAGATTTGTTGATTAAGCTTTACGTCCTCTTCAATGAGAACGAGTGGTGAACGTCCTGTGGCAGTTACCGCAGTCTAAACCATCGCTGGCACATGTGCTTGCTTTCACAGAGCTATTCACTGATCTGAGTTGTCTATTAATGTGCATTCTAATCGCATACTATCGTTTTGTTTGGTTACATATTGTTAAGCCGTAAACGTTTTTTCATCAGAAAAGAGCAAAATTTCAAACTCACCACCACTGTTTGAACACCTTTATTTTTGCTATACTAATTGCATTTTACGCAGGTTTGAAATTTTGCATTTTTTGTATTTTATAGGGCTTTAGTTGTAGTTTTTTTTTTTTTTTTTGGCATGCGGTACAAGCAGACGCATTGAAACTTTTTGCTAATTTAACTAGTCTTTGTCCTGTAATGCTTTCAACGCTGGTCTTTTCCTTTCCAACCATTTCTGGCGACCTTGCTGCTTTTGGTAGTCTATGTCCATGGGGGTTACTGATGCTACCAGTATCGGTGCAACGTATAATAGTCCGATACATAAACATTTTGTTCATACGTAAATATTGTAGCTCATTAACAATGGTCGATGGCGATTTTCCAACCACATAGAAAGCAATATCACTGTTGCGTTTGAAATCTATTTCGATAACTTTTTTTAACTGCAATAAACATAACAATCTGATACTAGTCAAGAAATGAGCGCGCTGTCATTATCCGTTTGGTTTCTACAGTGGCATCCATTCGAGCATCCATTCCCTTAATTTCTATGAGTTTAAAGATGTATCGTCAGTCATTTGAGTCATTGGAGATTGACGTATATAAAGTATTGTGTACAAATTTGATCTTTGCCACCCTGGGGATGGATTTTGACGGAGTTTGAACAGGGGATACCAAAAAAAATTTTTTTTTTTTTGTTTTGATTTCCAATATCAGCTCTAGTTTTTGAAATATTTAGCAATAATGTTTAAAATGACCCATGTTATTAGTTTTCATGGATTGCAATGTTGCCTCCTAATTTAAGCTAATTGGATTTTTTTGTTCAATTATTTATTTTGAGAAAATGATGATATTAATAAATATATATTCCAGAACTCGAGTTGGAAAAAATACGAAAATATAAAAATGCTACATTATTAGCTAATATGTGGGTAAAAATTATTATATTTTTAAGGCTTTTGGCTCACGTTTCCCCCTAAAAACATATAATATCAACAATTTAAGACCGATGGACCGAATTACGGCGTCTCAAAATTTCATTCAAGTTATTCCTAATACAATTTTGTGCGAAGTTTAGCTCCTTGGCATGATTATATTATCAGTCTGACTAATATTTTGGCAACATTTTCGACAAAACATTTCGACAAATTTCGACAGTAGGAAGACCTACTGGAACGGAATCGATGAAAGGGAAATTTCATGTGTTTGACTGTTACTCTATCAGGACCATAAATACCATCCACATTTTCAGTCCTCTGAATTGGGTTATTCCCTTTAGCGAAGAAAAAACGATGTCCACCTTTAACGCGCGCTCAAACAATGCTGAGTGAAATAATCAAAAAACAATACGAGTAATTTTTTGAGCACGATAAAAAATTCTAGCGCCACCTATATACATCTATAGTAACCAATCACATTTGTACAATGTGAGATATAGATTGCTAAAACCTTCTACAGGACAATTATTAGATTTTGTTAGAAAAATGATATTTCTGAAATTCAATATTATCAGCGTAATTTTAATTGAACACTGTTTTTACTTTTTGTATGTACTTAATAGTATATACAAATTCCAATTTGTATTTTGTAGAATTTGTTAAATTTCTGTAAATAGTCGTATGATTAATTGTATTTATAATTTGGTTCACGTGACTGAAATTTCTATACTGGTCTGATACTGTAATTCATGTTAGTAAATTAATATGATGTGCGGTGGGCATAAACATTTTGCAATTTATTAACTTCATTATTTTTGTGGACTCTGCCTATTTACTCATGGTGAAATTTAATTTACTCGCGTGTGTTTATTATCTATTTAGAATATTCCCGCCTCT
>JAHXMU010000049.1:240393-254881 GCA_019455685.1 Philornis downsi | reverse complement strand
AAACAGAGCCCACAAAAATGCACACGAATCTACTCAGAGTAGAATACAAAATATTATGAATGAAATTTTAGGATAAACTCTAATAAAACTTAAGAATGTGCGCGCTTTTTGTGTGGTTAAGTTCGCGTTGTACGTGTGTTAGTGTTGTGTGTTTGGTTGTATGTACAATTTAATTCCTGTAGTTTTCGATTGCAAACTTTGTGCAGGGCATAAAAATCGTTTTAAGTTTATTTGCGTTAAAATCACATAATTTGTTAAGCTTCTCTGACTCTCTTCTTCTCTCTCTCTCTCTTTCCTCCTTGCCACAGACGATAAAGGAAGAAATTGGGAAATTGTATGAAACGAACTAATTGCACCGCCAACCAACAACAACGACAACGACGATGACAGCAAGGACATCATCATCTAAAGGGTGTCAACTACTGGGAATGATAAAGTAAACAAAAGAAATAAAAACTAAGTAAATGCGAGTACATAAAGTGAAATAATGAAAAGTGTTAACTAATATGATAATACAGGGTGGCGCAATAGAACGTGCATATTGCATCATTTTTTTTTTGCGCGGTAGAAAAGGTGCGGGCGGGGAGGACGCCTATATCGTTGGGTTGGCGGGCTCATGGAGTTTTAGTCGCTATGAATAACTTCGACGGGAAGCGTCGCGCATTTTGCGTGCGCGCATTTTACGAGAACTCTCGTTCATATATTGCTACTAGGCGACTATATTGTGCTGAATATGGACTAGGGCGAATTAGTGAAGTTCCCAGTGCTAATTTCATTAAAATATGGGTAAAGCGTTTTGAAGAGACCGGTTCAACGTTTAAACCACAACCAAATGGTCGCCCAAGAACATCTAGGACCGAAGACAATGTTGAGAGAGTTATGGAGTCAGTACGAGGAAGTTTGCAACGATATTTAACATTGGATCTTAAACTGCATCCATATAAGCTGCAATTAACACAAGAATTGAAAGACTCTGACTTCATAGCAAGGCTCGCATTTGCTAATGAAATGCTTAATCGATTTTCCAATTTTGACAATATCCTTTTCTCTGACGAGGCTCATTTCCTTATGAATGGGTTCGTCGTAAGCCGTCAAAATTGTCGTTACTGGAACAGTGAAAATCCCAAAATCAAACACCAGAAACCATTGCATAGTCCTAAGGTGACAGTATGGGCAGCAATCTCTGGCAGAGGAATAATTGGTCCTTTTTTCTTCGAAAATGCGCGGGGCCAAAACGTTTCGGTTAATACGGAACGCTGTGTTGAGATGTTGGACGGATTTTTGGCTCCAGAAATTGAAAGTTCAAGAATAGTGAATTCCAGAACTTGGTTCCAAAAAGTTGGAGCTACCTGTCACACATCAAATGACTGCATGGCGGTGGTGAAGCAGATGTTCCCTGGCAGACTGATTTCGAAAAGAGGTGATATCCCATGGCCCCCACGTAGTCCAGACTTGACGCCTCTTGACTTTTCTTTGTAGGGATACCTCAAACACAAAGTCTACAGTAATAATCCAAGAAACATCGTTCAGCTCAAAGAGAATATCCGTGGTGAAATGGCAGCCATTACGCCAGTATTACTGAAGAAAGTTTTCAATAATTTTCGTTTGCGGTTAGAGCAGTGCCGTCGTAGAGAGGATCACCATTTAGATGATGTTATTTTTCAAAAATAAACTCCATTTATTACTCTACAATGCCTTAGATTTATTTTATTTATTATTTGTATTTATTTTTTAATCTATTTTTTAAATATGCACGTTCTATTGCGCCACCCTGTAGTATATTTTTCGTAACATTTGAAAAAGATTGTTGGAGTAGGCTGTAGCCATAACGCAGGGATGCAATTTTGCAATCTTGATTACTCTGTTAATTAATCACTGCTCAAAGAATGAAGCGGATTGTATCAGGTATCGAACGCACGATCACAATCACGATCCAATTACTACTTCTAAAGACGATAACGCCAACAATGGATGGAAATCGCACACCCAAATCGTACCTTTTTCTATCATTCCCTTTATTATTGGAAATCTTCGTATCACTTTTGCTCTATCATGCAATGTCATTGTGCATTTACCCAACCGGCAATTATTTTGTCATCTTAACCCCCTCCTACGCCTTACCAACCTTTAGGCAAGGACTTATTTTCTAGCCATGCTGAGGAGAGAAAAGAACCCTCTTAGTTGCAGCAACCCCACAACATTTTCAATTTGGTTAAAACTCTAGAGAGCAACAACGAAATGCAATACAAAATAGACTCGATTTGTGCAATCGTTGTTCGGTACCGCCACAGCCACCACAATCACTGCCACAGAAATTTATTGTATATTTTAAGGATTATTGTGGGGAATTTTATTGCAGATTTTACTGCTTGCCGTACTGTCGTTCTGTTCAAGGAAACCTACAATTCGTATTTAATTGTCTAGTAGTTATATTTTGCACATTCACATGCAATCAGGATTCTACTCTTTCTGCTTGCTGCGCGAATGAATGTTGCTGCATTTGCAATTCATTCGTGCGTTTTTATTTGTTCAAAATTATTATTGTTGATATATATACATTTATATATATATACATATACAATGTATATATGGATATTATGTACATATACATTTATGTAAATTTTTATTTTTAGATTCATAAATAACATTTTTGGTTGGTTAGGGAGGAAAATTCAATTGGGTTTTTTGTCCCCCCCCCCACCACGCGCTACAAATGTTCAAATTCTAGTTGTTTTCAGCAATTGGATTTTTTATTTATGAGTTTTACCAAAGTGTAGAAAATATAATTTTTCTATTGCGAATATCCTTGCGAATACAACAATTTAAATATGTATTAGTCCGTACTACGTGAGAAGAAGAGTGTATGCGAGAGAGACAGTCAAAAAGAGAGAACGGGGGAAAAAGGGAGAGTCTTTCTTGAATAACACAAGAAAATACTTTTCAAATCCTAACACTTTATGAGAGTGTTCAGATAACCAACATTCTCTTTACAAATCCCATTTGATTGCGCAAATACTTCAATGCCATTAGGACGTGGTTTATAACAAAAGCACAACAGTTGCATCTTCTGGCTCATTTAATTTTAATGCCATTAGATTGAAAATTATTACAATAAAGCTATGAATAGAAAATAGAAATTAAAATATAGAAATTTTAATTTTGCCGATACCGTAAAATTTACATTACATGGAAAATGTTCACGAAAGAAGTTATTTTTCTAACACACCCAAGAATCCAAATACTGGATCATATATTTTCCAAAGCCACTAGAATATCCAGAAAGTTGTTTATTTTCGCATTTGGCGCGATATGCGGACATTTGTGTTTTAACGAAAAAAGAGGGGAAAAAAAGGAAGAAGTAACTCCTTTGAATTAAAATTTGGTTATTTTTGTCCCGCTGCCTAACTACGAATAGTCTTTTATTTTATCAATTAATTTTCTTTTTATTTGGAGACCATATGATAGACATAGCTTTTTTCAAATCTGTCATTACATTCAGTTATTTTCGCGATTGGGCACTACTTTTTTGAAATATTACTATAGTTGTATTTTAGCGATTTTTGAATTGATAATTTTTTTTCTCGTTATCATATTTTGGTCAAATCAATTCCTTCTCTGTTCACTTTATTTTACATTAAGCGGTCCCGATGGTCTAAAATTTAAAAAAAATCGAGTTGAGTCAGATTCGTCACGCGGCGGCATCAATGGTCGCATTGTTCGTCGCGCGGCAGCTGCTCGGCCCTTTTGTATATAAGATTATTTGTTGTTATTATTTTGGTATTATTTTAGTATTAAAAATTTGGAAAATTTTTTAAAATATCCACTCTATCATAATTAAATAATTATTCAATTGTACTTTTCTTTTTCTTTTCTTTGGCCTGGTGTTGCCACAAAAAAAAAAAAAAAAAAACAATTCAACCGATTTACCTAAAAGTTTAATATGCAGTTTATAACTTCAATGACTATCGCCCGTAATAGAATTATATTACTATTTCAATTAAAAACTCGATTTTCAAAACCGCGCCAATTTTTCAAATTTATTATTTATTATTATTTTAATTTACAGTCTTACTGATTAATAATTTTTTTGCTTTTTGTGTTTCAGATAAATAGAAGAGCCAAAACATCGCCCAGATCCACCTTTTCGGGGGGGTCAACTTCAGCGCCATTATTAAATTAAAATTATTAAAATTAAAAAAAAATTGTTTTCATTTTTGTATGTAAAAAAAGTTAAATAAAAACATAAAAAAATTCAATATCGTTTTTCATTTTTTTATCGTAAAAAATTCCTGAAAATACCCCAAACTTACGAGCTCTAGACCACTGGGACCCCTTAGTTTGTCATACCTAAACTTACGCGCTATAGAACACCGAGACCCCTTAATTTGTCACACCTTTTATCTAGTACCCCAACTTATTTTATTGCAACCCTGTAGCTTGCACTACCCTGTAGCTTGCACTGATACAGGGTTATAATAAAATAAGTTGTGATAGTAGATAAAAGGTGTGATAAATTAATGTACTTGTTTTGTAATATTCAAAATTTGTGTTATTACAATTTAACATATGTGAACGCTAGTCTTGTCAATACTAATCCCCTAATGAAATCAACAAACAATTGACGAAACGTTGGGGCAATATAATAAAACAAGCCTTCATTTAAAAACATTAAATTGATGATTTTTTTAACCTATTTTTTGCTAGCACACGGTGCGCACAAAGGAAAGGGTATCGCTTTTCCCTAACAAATCCAACACCCAAAAAATTCCTCATTTTCGTTATTGGATGCTCTATATTTGGCAAGTGGACACATTTGAAATTATACAGTTTTTACCTGCAGGGACCGTCCGTTGTCTCGATATTGACATATTTGTATTTTAGCGATTTTTTCATTTGATAGCCTTTATAAACATTTCTTTGCACCATATAGAAGGTATCTTCAAATCATAGAGAGTTTCGAAAATGTTATTACTTTCGCAATTGAAGGCTCCATTTTCCAGCTATTGGCACACCTATATTTTAGCAATTTAAAAGAAATCTCAAAGTCAATTGCTATTTTCGTAACCATTTTGCTGATATTCTATAGAACAAAATTTACAAAAGAGGGGATTCATTCGTATCAGTTGTTTTGTTACTCTCGGCCAAAACGAAATTACAAATGGATCTGTAGTATTTTCACATTTCAGTTTCGGCTTATGGGCTCTTGAATTTTCAATAGAAACCTTCTTTGTATTCTTCGGCACCTTCACCGTTGATTGTCACTTTCTTCAAAACTTTTAGAAGCACAAAAACTCGTTCATCTTTGGAATTACTTGCGCGTTTTTCGAGATATAAACATTTCTATACAAGGCAATCCATTGGTATGTACTTTCGTCTTATTTTCATTTTATCGAGTAATCTTTATTGTCATGCAAAAGAACCATTCCTTCTATTTAACCAAATTTCTTTCAAATTCAAACGAACGGCGGTCGCGTACACTAATCATCGAACGCTAATACTATTATAATACTATATGTTTCAAAATATTTAATTAAGTTTAACGTAATGTATATCCCCATTTTGGGACAAATTATAATTGTTATACCATAAGATCATAAAAGTGTATCGTAACAAAAGGAAAAATAACTACCAACCCTCTTATGATTTTGTACCTGCTAATCTACTACTTATTGTTGTTGTAATGCAAGCATTGATTTTGTCATAATAATGTAATTGCTGTTGCTGAGCGAGGTTGCTTTATGAGTTGTCGTATGAGTCGTTGGTTATTTAAACTTCCATCATCAGACTATAATATTTATAAGTCCAATTCATCACCACTATCTATACTCTCAATACCAGTAATATTATCAAAACTATCAATACTATTAATACTATCAATACTGCTAATAATATCAATACTATCAACACTGTCAATATTATTATCAATACTATTAATACTATCAAAACATATCAATACTATCAACACTATCAATACCATCAATACTATCAATATTATCAATAATGTCATTAGTATCAATACTATCAATATCATCAATACTATCAATACCATCAAAACTACCAATATTATCAATACTATCGATACTATTAATTCCTACAGTTGTGAATGCGTTTAGTGTTGAAGGGCTTTGAATTGTAGAATTGTTTTCGGTCTATAGCCATTTTTTCGATTATAGCTAAAATATTTGAGAAAATCATACATTAGCAACGATCGACTTATCCAAATGATAATAATTTTATGTACAGACACCAACTTGGATTCAAGAAAAGCAGTGGAAGTGGAAGAAGCTGTAACAAATGTGACGAAATTTCATATGTTAAGGATTGATAAAGGATGAAGGCTTTCCCGGTTTTGTTGGCTTAATCTTAGAACAATTTGTGCAAATTTGTTTGATGTTTATACTGACGTATGTGAGAATGTGCTCCGAATTTATGATCTTCGCTTATAACAGTCAGTTAATATTTATAAGTCGCAGAACAATATTGGATACCACATAATTAGTTTTCTTCAAAATCAATTAGTTTTCAACATCAGAAATCGACAACATATAAGAACTGCATTTTGTAGGTTGGAGATTACAAAACAACGTATTGAATACATTGGTGGCTTTGAGTTTAGCAAATTACTCATAGAACTTAGACAAATAAATAGAACATCGATTTTTAGCAAGAAATCTTAAAATTTATTTAAAACATAATCTTCAGATACTTCTAAATAATTACTTTGTTGCAGTTTTGCGTAAAATGAAAATATGCAAAATTTTGAAAGTTATAAAATTAATATCGGATTGTTCGGAAAGTTCGTTCGGTTAATTCGTTAGTTCACCATACGTGACTTCTCATGGCGTACAATTCCTTCAAACACTATTATAACTTCCTCCCACTTCTTCTGTAAACTATTTATTATTGTTTACTTGTGCTCTCATTCTAGTCGTGAGTGGTTATTGTGTTTTAAAAAAAAAAGTTGTAAAAATTAGAACAAATGAGCGAAAAAGAGCATTTTAGGCATATTATGCTGTAATATTTCCGAAAAGGAACAACGGCTGCTGAAGCCAGCTGAAAAATAAAGTCTGTTTATGAAGACAAGGGACCAAATGATTTATGAATTTCTACGGGCGACTTCTCCGTAACGGACGCTCCCAGATCAGAACGATCAAAAGAAAATGTTTCCGAGGAGGTGAGAGATTTAATTATTGTTAATCCTGTTGCACGAGGAGGGAAATCGCTGAAATAATCAAAAATCAATCTCAATCGTTCACAGGGTCATAAAAGAGCGCGGATTTGTGAGCAGCCTTGATGTGTGTGTACCTCACTCTCTCACCGAGGCCAACCGCCTCAAACGCGTTGACGTCTGCGATAATCTAAGGATAAGAAATATCAAGACACCATTTTTGAAGAACCTCATCACAGGATATGAAAAATGGATAATCTACAACAACGTAACGCGGCAAAGATCATGGAGGAAATCAAATGAACCCCCTCAATCCACCTCTAAAGCTTGCCTTCACCCCGGGAAGATAATTTATCGATTTGGTGGGATGTCAAAGAAGTAGTCTTTTTTGAGCTTCTCCTAACAAATCAAACGATTAATGCGGACTGCTATATCGCAAAATTAGATAAATTAAAGGCGGCATTGAAAGAAAAACGGCCGAGGCTCATCAATCAGGAAGGCTTCATCTTCCACAATGACAACGCCCGCCCTCATACTGCCTTGCGAATCCGTCAGAAACTGTTCTGGAGGCGTCATAGGGCTGTATTTGTTTTATAATGACACTGGAGGAACCGTTATCGTCAATACAGAGCGCTATGGCTCTATGATAAGCGATATGTGGTTTCAACAAGACATTGCCACGAACCACACAACAGGACCTATTTCGGCTTTGTTGCATGAAAAGTTTCCAAAAAGTAGAATTTCACATTTTGGCGACGTCAATTGGCCACCAAGATCATGCGATTTGACGTCGTTAGACTTTGTTTGTGGAGATACGTTAAAAAGCGTGTCTACGCGAATAATCCCCAAACGTTAGAGAATTTGAAAACCAAAATTTGTCAAGTTATCGCCGAGATACCGCCCAAAATGTACGAAAAAGTGGTCGAAAACTACCTCAAAAGGATGCACTGCTGCAACCAATTCAGAGGCGGTAATTTGAATAACGTTGTATTTCTTACATAATGGCAAGATCCAACCGTTATAATGAAATAAAAGTTTCACCCAAAATCATAGCTTTATATGCGTTTTATTTAATTTTACTTTTGAAAAATGGATAACGACGAGCTACTTGTTTGGTTTAGATGTAAGAAATACGAGTACATTAAAAAATAATCAGAACCTCGGTTAATAATGCAAACCGATTCGATAGTGGACAAAATAAGAAACACTAATCACAGGATACGATACAAGGCTTGTTAACAGTTTTAATAATGAAACTTTATGTGTTAAATATTGCAAGACATTGCAAGATATCGATGGTAATGCGCAGATGTATTTTGATGTATAGTAATCGGTCAATGGTAAAACCCTCTCTCGACAAACAAAAATCCGTCTGTACCAGACGTTGGTTCTACCGGTCTTTTTATATGGCGCAGAATCCTGGGTTATGACGCAAACGGATGAACCAGTACTGGCAGTTTTCGAGAGGAAAATACTCCGGAAAATATATGTGGATCCATCATCGTTACCGGAGAGTATCAGCGTTGCATGAGCAGTGAGCTGTATGAGCTATATGCCGACATCGACGTGATCAAATGCATTAATATACAGCGATTGCGTTGGCTGGGTTATGTTGAGCGGATGAACCCAAATGCCCCGGTACGGAACGTTTTTGACAACGAACTCGATGGACGGCGCAGAAAAATGCAACCAAAACTCCGTTAGAAGAACCAGGCTTTGAAATACTATCGAAACTTGGCGTGACGAATTAGAGGAGAAGCGCAGATGATTGAATCGCTTGGAATTATTTTCTGCGAGCGGCGTATAATAGATAAGTATATCTATTCCATTCGCCACCTAAGAAGAAGTAATCGGTCTTACTGAAGCATAATTTAAGTTGAGCAAACCACTCATACAACTTTTGTGGCTCTTAATTAGCTTTCTATAAAATGTGTTCATTTCATGTTAAACCGTATTCTCCTTTTAATTACCACCCCATAATTCTATGAGAAAGTTTTTCAATTCAACTTTATGTTTGTTTTTTTGTTTTCGCTTATTGATACCACGGCAAATAACTCGTGCAAACTAATTGTTACTTGACTTTGTTCAACTCCAAATTAATTCTTTATTTCCTAATTAGACCCCCTTGACCAATACAATACATTTATATTTACCCGATGATTTTGATTGCGCCAATATTTGCTAATCATTACTCCTTTCTCAATTCCGGCTAATGCAGTCTCGACGGCCGCTGGCCAAGTAAACACAGATTTGTAAAATGAAACTGCCATAAACGCTTAACAGAAACGTCCAACGACGCAGACGACAACGCCACAATTAGGTGCAGGCCAAACAAAGAAAATCAAGAAAAAGCAAGGAGCGATGGAGGACATGCCAGCAAAGGGGGGGTAACACACACTAATAACCGAAAGTATTAAACAAACTGAAACACTAATAAATGAAGCAAACACATCCGTCCAACTCGAAAGGGCCAATTACATGCGAATAAATTAGAAGCAGGGGGGGGGGGCAAACAAAGAACAATCGACCCAGTGAATTCCAGACAAATAGACAGCTAACTAGCAGGAAATCAACCCACAAAATGTGGAAAAAACGAAAGGATGTTTCTTCATATGCGGTAGCAGACAGGCCAACAACCCTAACCACTGGCTGATAAGAGCGGCACAGAAAGGAGGCTAAGAAAATGAAAGGGGCGACTAAAGTTAATTTCATAGTGTGGTACAAAACTTTTACTGAATGAAGGAGTAACGCTTAGCAATAAAACGGCATGAAAAAATGCGATGAAAGAGCTGCGTGTCCTTAGTAGGATTAATTTTTTGGTTAAAATGTTAGCAAAAATTAGGTTTTTATAATTTGAGAGCAAAAATCTTGCACTTTCAATGTAATAACTGAAGCTCAATAAACCATATTTTTGAGTTTTTATTTCTAAAATATGACGACATTAATTGCTCTGCCAAATATACAGGGTGGGCCATAAGGGTGTTGGCGGTTTAAATATTCAATTAAAAAAACTACGAAACATAAAAAAAAAAATATATTTGTATTTTTAAAAAGTAGAAGCATGGGAATTTTTAAGACTTAAAAATAATGTTGTCCAAATGGCTTCCCTCGGCTGCTTGACACTCTTGGAACCGAAGTCGCAAATTTTGGAAAACTCGTTGAAAAGTTGTTCTCGGTATTTTGTTACTTTCCTGAATAATGTTCCTCTTCAACTGCTCTAAATTGGTCGGATTATTCTCGTAGACTACCGATTTGAGGTAGCCCTATAGAAAATAATCGCATGGAGAGAGATGGGGGCTACGAGGGGGCCATTCAATATCCCCCCTTTTCGAAATGACTTTTCCAGGAAAAACATTTTTCAGCAGCTCTATGGATACCCTAGACGTATGACATGTGGCCCCATCCTGTTGAAACCACATCCTCGAGGTATTGCCTTGAAGTTCTTGCAAAGCTGGCACCAAAAAGTCTGCTAGCATGTTGCAATAATTGTTCGCTCTAACCGTCGTGAACTGAAACACGAACACGCTCCACAATGTCGGCTGATCTTGCAGAAACTGGGCGACCACGAACCGTAATTGGTACTGTTGAGCCGGTTGTTTCGAACATTCTGATCCATTTTCGTATCACATTGGCGCTTGGAACTTCACTTAAATCGTGTAAACCGTGTTCATGCCGATACAAACGTCGTGCAGTAATCACTGATTTATTGTTTTCGTAATACGCTCGGACACAAAATGCACGCTGCACTCCCGTGTACGGCTCCATGGCGACTAAATTTCCAGGAAGCGGCGCAGCGAACAACATATCCCCCCGCCACCCCGCGCCGCGCGTTACCGAGAAATTGAATATTTAAACCGCCAACACCCTTATGGCCCACCCTGTACTTTTTTTTCTTTTGTTATATAATTGTTGGCCACATTATTTACCTCTCAAATTAGTATTTTGAAAGCAATTTGCTTGGACAGCCGAATGGTCGAGAGCATACAAAAGTATTTACTAAGAAATACAAACGAACCATAAATATGTTTACAGGGGATGCGGAGCTCCAAATGTTACCAATTACAAATTTGCACAATACAATTTCGATTTTATTTCATTAAAACACTTCAGTAATCGTAAAAACATTTTAAATTTTAAGAAAAATGTGCCATTGTTCAATGCAGCCGTCTTCAGAACGGATCACGACATCGAGTCTGTCCGGAAATGCTTCACGCCATGAATTTTGTTAGTGTTTTGTTCCTTTCTTGGCAGACAGCAATAATTTAGATACCGACCTATCATATTTTTTAGTTGATGCTGTGGCCTCCAGAATGCACAGTATGGAAAACTCCATACTGGAAATCCAGGAAATGCAGTGGCCATTGCAGTGAAGAAATGAAACAGTGAACTTTTTCTTGTAAAAAAAACACTGCGTTTCACGAGCTTTATAGGCTGATGCTGAGCTTTTTGAAAATTCCAATGGTTTCTACTGAATTTTTTACGTACCCAATGTATGAAAATATAATTTAAAATCCTCTCAAACTAGATTTGTTGATTTACTACACATTTTAGGTAAACGAAAATAAACACACACTTTACATTCCCGACTTGACGTATAGATGACGCCAGTAGTTTGAAAAATAGCCACAATTGGTGAAAAGTGGCAACCTTATAAAATATATGTTTTACGTTTCAAGGCGTCACGTTGTTTAGTAAGTCAATAATCGTAATAACATTTTAAATTTTACAAAAAATATGTCATTGTTCAATGTAGCCGTCTTCAGAACGGATCACGGCATCGATTGGCCGGAAATGCTTCACGCCATGAATTTTGTTGGTATTTTGTTCCTTTCTCGGCAGACAGCAATCTTTTAGATGACGACCTATCATATTTTTTAGCTGAGTTGAAGTCCGGCGAAGGCAGTGGCCATTGTTGTGAAGAAATTAAACAGTGAACTTTTTCTTGTAAAAAAAAAATAGTCATATTGATGAAAAGTGGCAACCTTATAAAACATATGTTTTACGTTTGAAGGCACTACGTTGTTTAGTATTTTTATTTGAGTTTTCAAAACTAAACGATGTCAGTGAATTTGTAAACATGGAAAAAATTGGTCATCGTTATGTAATTCAATATTTCCATTTTAAAAGTCTCAGTCAAACCAATATTAAAGCCGAAAAAGATTCCATTCTGTCGTTTTACAGTCGCTTACGACTGTAAAATATTATGTCGCCGAGTTTAAACGAGGCCGTACTAGCTGCCAAGACGAACACCGTAGAGGCCGTCCGATTGAGGGGTCCACGATTCGGAAAATCCACAAAATGGTATTGTTATCGACTGAAGACGCGTGAGCTAGCTGAAATCATAGGCATTTCAGAAAGTGTATTGATCAATCGTATATTGACCGAAGGTTTAAAGATGAGAAAGCAGTGTAAGAAGGATGCCGCGCTTGATTTCAATAGAGCAAAAACAGCGTCGTGAATATATTTCAGTTGAGTGTTTGGCGATATTTCACCGCAATAAGACCGAATTTTTGCATTAATTTATAATCATGGATGAGAAATGGGTCCACTACTTCACACCTGCGAGAAAGGAACAGTCAAATCAGTTGACTGGGATGGGAGAATCCTGTCCAAAGAAGGCGAAGACGATTCCATCTGCAGGCAAGGTTAAGTCGTCTGTTTTTTTGGGATGAGCATGGGATTATTTTTATTGAAAAAAATAAAGGAAAAACGATCAACGGCGACTTTTATTCTACTTTATTGCAGCGTTTGGGCAATCTAATTGTGAAAAAAGGCTGCTTTTGGCGAAAAAGGAAGAGTTCTTTTATCTACTCATATGACGACATCAAGGAATGGCTGGGTTCGTGGATAGCCTCATTAAAAAATTAGCAGTTTTATCCTGAAGGAATTCGAGCTTTGCCAGAAAGATGGGAAAAAGTAGTAGTTAACAATGGGCAATACTTTCAATGAATCATTTGTAAACAAGATTTCATAATAAAGTTGCATTTTTGTAAAAAAAAAAAACAGCTAGAACTAGGTTGGGCACCTAATATTTTCTATTTCCAAATTTGAAAAAATGGCTGGGTGTTAAAATATTCGCCAACAACGAAGAGGTGGGGTCTGCCGTTGATGGCAATTTCAAGGAGTTTGACAGCTCGTACTATAAACAGGATATAGAAGCTGTTAAAAATCACTGGAAAAAGTGCATCGAGATAAAAGAGGATTATGTTGATAAATGAAGATAATTTTTCCATACTTTGTAGTGCCTTCTTTATTAGGTCGGCCAGTTTTGGGACCATCCTCGTATGGAATAGCTTCTCACATTCAGTGACCTTACACGCAGCATTCTATTTGTAGACTCGCTCGACGGAACTTACAGGTTAATGAAGATTACGACCTTCACGGTTTGAGAAGCAATTATCAGACTTGTCGATTACTTGACTTTGTTTTCGTCAGACACTTTGAGGTGACTGCTGCTCAAATAATAATTGAAGGCTATATGCGCGATTGAACCCGGGATCATGCTAACGATAGTTGTGTGTGCTAAACATTCCTCCACTCTCGGCCACAATTTTAAGCATTTGATTTATGTCCACGATCCCTACTCCTGTTTATGCGTATTTCGAAGAACGTTAAATGACGTAATTAAACCAGATCATGCTAATAAGGAAATCACACATGCAGAAAGTGCTCCCAATATAAGTTTGGTGCTCCTATTGCGAGATGGAGCATATTTAGCAGCAAATGGTAGGTGAGCGTCTGTCCGAGGCTGTAATCAATCCAGGCAGATGTGGCCTCTCGCCCAGATCTCAAGCGTTCACACACACTGCTGTCACTATCAAGACCCGACGTCTCATTGCTTGTATCCGCCATGACGGCCCACTGTCTGATTGGTAGACATGCAATGAGATTGAAGGTTGCGACTAGCGACTTCTGCAGGAGTTGTAGGGATGAAGAGGAGGAGGAGTCCACAAAACATCTTCTCTACAATTGCCCCGCCCAGGCAGGGATCAACACTGGACTCTTTCTTTAGGGACCTGGGAGATCTGGATGATATTGATATTGTCCGACTTAGAGCTTCTTGAGGCGTTCAGGATGGTTCAACCCTGGGCTCTTATTTCTTTAGGGACCTGGGAGATCTGGACGATATAGATATTGTCCGATTTAAGAGCTTCTTGAGGCGCTCAGGACGGTTCAACCCTGGGCTCTTATTTCTTTGGGGACCTGAGAGATTTGGACGATATAGATACTGTCCGACTTAAGAGCTTCTTGAGGCACTCAGGATAGTTAAACCCTGGGCTCTTATTTCTTCAGGGCCCTGGGAGATCTGGACGATATAGA
>JAHXMU010000049.1:227764-240383 GCA_019455685.1 Philornis downsi | reverse complement strand
TCGTAAGTTTAATTAAATCAATTTCATCGCAACTTTTCCATACAATCCTTTGCAGAAATTCAATTCAACCGCTTTTCCTTCCCACGTACTTGCTCTCTAATTGACCACGCCTGTTCGAAACATTCAAGTATATGTGTAATTTAACAAATTGGCAGTTTATTAAGCATAACGTGCATCGACTGTGTGGTGGATCATAACAAAAAAAATATTTCTGAAATTGTACAGAAAAACAGTTGACTGTGTTTTTGTGTTTCATTACGTTTGTTGTTACTTTGCCAGTTACCATGAAATAACATCACTCAGTTATCGTGTGAATATTTCATATTACGTCCATATAATGTTAACTAATATTCGAAAACATGAAAGGCAATTTGTTGCACACTTTGTTATTGTTGTTGTTGTTGTTGCTGGTGTTGGTATGAAGCGATCTGGGCCCTCTATCTGTCGCTCTGTCTGACACAGTAAATAGTGGCGGCTCTTAACCCCAATTTAGATTTTTTTTGTTTTGTTCGCTAGCTGGAGTTGTACTGATAGCCGAACTGAGTTATCTGTATTCCTTGCGCAAATTACTCCCTTGCGTGTTAAAAGTGAATTTCGACTTTTTAAGGACACCAACAATAATAAACAAAAGATTTTATATATATACGTGTGTAGGGAGATCGATATACATGTATGGATTTTTATTGTATTCACATAAACATACACAAATTACCAAATAACATCAGTAGATATGAACAAAAAGAAACAAACTCTCAATGTGTTTCAGTTTCTTAAGGTTATTTCATTTCACTTGTGTGCTATAGTTAATTTTGTTTTTTTTTTTTTTTGTTGAATTGGGTAGACAGGACTAAATAAATCACGAAGATAGATACCACAACATATAATACGTTAGGCATTCCAAAAGTTCTATAAATTGCAGTAATTTTACAAAAGAGTTTCTTCCTACATTGGGGAGAGAAAGAACCTTGCTATCATTAAAAACCTGATATCATTTCCACAGCAAAAACGGTGATACAGTGGAGTTCGGTTATAACGCCAACGGCTATAACGATTTCACATTTATAGCAACAATTTTTGTTTTTGTTTCCAATAAATTTGTATTTGGTTTTCAAGTATAATAATAAATTATAGAAATTATAGAATAAAAATAATAACAAAATAAAACTGAATCAAGAACTATTCCTGTAGAGAACTTTTTCGATCCCTATTTCTTCTATGTCTTCATAAAGTATGCGCTTTTAGTTTGACGTTTTTCAAAATATTGCTAATGTTCTTCTCTACTCCTTAGGAAGAAGTTTATTTTTTCGTTGGATTTCCCTGTTCAGCAGGTCAAGTAATAAATAAAATGGTCAAGTAATTAGAAAATTTATATTTTTCCAGAAAAAAAAAATCAACATTACAAAAGACTTCTGATTATCTATATATATAAAAATCAATTGCTGTGCGTTAGTCTCGCTAAAGCTCGAGAACCGTTGGACCGATTTGGCTCATTTTGGTCTTAAATTATTGGTAGAGTATTCCGGAAGGTTTAAAAGGTTTTATTTGAAGTGATAGATGGCGTTGGAGATGAAATTTTTACAATTAATTTTTTTTACCACATTAACATTGAATCAAATAATGGTAGGTGACAAACATACCATTTTTTTTTTCAAAAGGTATTTTGAAGGCAAAACAACGTTTGCCGGGTCAGCTAGTTTCCTAATAAAAATCAAATTCTTCGTTATATTTTCCTAAGCTATTCTCCTTAAGATTATGCCGCAAATTTCATTGAACTTTCGGTGCAAATATATGTAGATTTTTGCTGCATTTAGCACCATAGAACATATTTTCTTCTATTCAAAGTTTTGTCTTTTCCCTTGAAAATTGTAACCTTTTTTTCTCTAATGAATTTATTACCAGTAAGCCTCCAAATGTTCATTATAAAATCCTATTTACTTTGAAAACTTTTCAAACACTACTCGGCACTTTGTGAGAGTCATTATAAACTTCACCAAATTCATATATCGTGTCTATTAGCATGGGGAAACTTCATAGCGTGCGTGTTTCAAGTAATTTATTGATACAATTGACGATTTGATGTGAATCAGTTTTTTGGGGAGCTGTTATTTTAATGTGTTTTCCTTGTTTCTTTGTTTCTGCAGCCTTAAATGCCACTGTCAGAAGATAACAGACAATAAATCATGCTTAAAATACATTGAAGGCATAGAATGCCCGAAAGGCCTTGAAATTGAAAAAAAAGGATAGGAGTTCAATATGAGAATATATTGTACGAACAATAGCAACAGGTTCTATTAAAATAACATTTATATCGATATAACTATTAGTTTTTATTTAGTATACGCATTATAGTTGAAAATGCCTGCCGAAGTATAGGTAGACAAAGGTTACATGACAGGCTGGAAGGTGATAGTTATTCAGTCGCTTACGAAACTAAATTGTAGGAAGGGGTGTCTCTTGAGCGCTACAAATTCATGTCTGAATTCAGGCCTTTCTGCGTGGCAGCTGTATAAAAAGTACCGTCAACATTCCGCTTAAAAGGATAGTCAAATTAATTTTTGCCGTTGGTACAACTATGATCTATGCAGGCGCGGGTTTGAATGCGATTTGTCATTTAGTTTTTTTTTACAGAGCTCCATTTGGTCAGTATGAATGAAAATATCGAACAAATAATTTGTGTAACATTTTTCAAATGATGTTTCGTGCACCGAATCGCCGAAAATGTTACAGACAACTAATGGCGAATAGATCTTCTTTTTGTCAAAAATACTGAAATATGAGTGGTACAGTGCACTAAGAATTGTGGAAGTGTGGTACCCCGCTCTGGTCAATCTGGCCATCAAAGTCTTCAACTGAAGTTAACGAAGATGAACTAACGAGACAATTCCAATCCCACATTCAAAAAACGGATTATAACCTGTAATGAGACATTGGTTTACGAATTTTACATGGAAACCAATCGACAAGCTTTGGAATGATACCTTCCAACTGAGCAGAAACCGAAAAATCACGCTAATATCGATCAAGTCTAGATAATGTCTGTTTTCTTTGATTATCGCAGTGTTGTGCTTTTAGAATTCTTGACAAAAGGTCAGATGATAAATAAAGAATATAATCTGGGTATTAGGAGGCGTTTTGAAGGAACAAATTCGTCATAAAAGACCAAAGAAAACCCATGGATTTCCCATTCTATCACTGTGTACGAATATCTGTTCAAAAATTCAACAAATATCATCGGACAAGCACCGTGTTCACCTAATACGAGTCAAGGCGATTTTTTCTCATTAAAAAACTCATATTACCACTTCTAGGCATCTGTTTTCAGTCGATAGAAGACATACAAGAATTCTTTTCTGAAGTCTTTTCTGGAAAACGCATTTGAAAAATGTTATGATGATTGAATTGCTCAGAGACATATTTCGGAAGGGACCAACTTTGAACAAGATACAATAAATTTGAATGATTAATAAATATTTTGCGTTTCATTGACCATTTTCTGGTAATTTTTCTACCGATACTTATTTAAATACTTATTTGAATAATGCCGAAGAACAATTTTCTATTCAAGGATTTTGTTAAGAAATCAATTTGATAATGACAGAGACTAATTTCGGCAAATTAATATGACAGAAAGAGAATGCCTATCAAGAGCTTCTTTATGTTTGAAGTTAATACGTCATTTTTCTTAACTGATAAAGGAATTTTATTGAACATTACGATAGTTTCGGAGAGGGGTATCGATCTTATCCTCTCATTTCCAGTCATTCCAATTTTTTATCCATTTGAATGTTTGTATCCGAAAGTTTTGAAAACTTTAACTGGTCATGCCGATGAATAGTTAAGGATGCGAGTATTAGAGAATAAAGATTTTTTTTCGACATTTGCTGGACATTATTTCAAAAGTCTTTGCGTAATTGTCCCTGAACTCATTGCCAGGTAATCCCGGCGATTGATGAATTTACTGCTGCCGAAATTAATAAGTAGAGACGGGGGATCTAAACCTCCCATTCTCAATCATTCCAATTTTTTATCCATCTGAATGGTTGCATCCGAAAGTTTTGTAAACTTTAACTGGTCATGCCGATGAATAGGTAAGGATACGAGGGATGGCGTAAGTGACGTTGTAGTTGTCAAAATTGTGGTCTTTCAGAATATTGCAACTACAAAATATTGAGTAGCAGAGTTTAAGCGAGGCCGTACGAGTTGCCAAAACGAACACCATAGAGGTCGACCAATTGAGGTATCCACACCAGACACGGTGAAGAAAATCCACAAAATAGTATTGGACAGTCGTCGGCTGAAGGTGCGTGAATTAACTGAAATTATAAGCATTTCAATAAGTGCTATACATCGTATATTGACCAAAAATTTGAAAATGAGAAAGCAGTGCTCAAAATGGGTGCCGCGTTTGCTTTCAATAGAGAAAAAACAGCGTCGTCAAGATGTTTCAGTAGAGTGTCTAACGATGTTTCACTCCAATAAAGCGGAATTTTTGCGTCGATTTATAACCATGAATGAGACCAGGATCCACCACTTCACACCTGAGACAAAGAAACTTACAAAGCAGTGAAGTGGAATGGAAGAATCGTGTCAGAAGAATACAAAGACGATTCCATACGTAGGCAAGATTATGGCGTCTGTTTTTAGGATTATTTTTATTAATTATTTTCAGAAAGGAAAAGCCATCAACGTCGAATAATGCTAATAAAATACAGCGTTTAGGTGATTAAATTATGGAAAAAGGCCGCATTTGGCAAAAAGGAAAGAAAGAAATTCACTATTGCGAAGGCTAAATTTAATTAGTTATGGTTCGAGTTATTTCATCACGTACCTTATTCGGTAGATTTAGCTCCTTCGGACTATTTTCAATCGCCAAACTTAAAAAAAAAATGGTAAAAGATTTGCCAACAATGAAGAGGTGGAATCTGCGGTTGATGGCTACTTTAAGGAGTTTGATAGTTTTTAGTAAAAAACAGGGTATAGAAGCAATTAAATATCACTGGAAAAAGTGCAACTTATGCGCCGTTTCCGCAATATGAAAAACGCCCGGAATTGCTCACTCATCATTGCTGAGATGTGAGAGATTATTTGGCCAAAAACAACACCGTTATCATGCCTCAGCCACCGTACTCACCAGATTTGGCCCCCCTGTAACTTTTTCCTGTTTCCAAGATTGAAGAGACCCATGAAAGGACGGCGTTTTGCGACGATTGAGGAGATAACAGACGCCATAACCTTGCCTACATATGGAATCGTCTTCGTATTCTTCTGACACGATTGTTCCATTCCACTCCATTCCTTTGTAAGTTTCTTTGTCTCAGGTGTGAAGTGGTGGATCCTGGTCTCATCCATGGTTATAAATCGAATCGCCGAACACGCGAAACACTTGTCGTATTTATGCCTCTCACAAACGGGACAAGTGTACCAACATAAAAAAAAAATAATAATCGAAAGTAGAATGTAGGTAGTCCGCGATTACACAAATTTTCACCACTTTGCTCCAAAAATTGCGGTGAATTTGTGCTTCCACAAATGCATTTTTTTTGCTGGGAATTAGTTTTTTCCCCCTCCTATAA
Organism: Philornis downsi; assembly: GCA_019455685.1. Taxonomy (NCBI): domain Eukaryota; kingdom Metazoa; phylum Arthropoda; class Insecta; order Diptera; family Muscidae; genus Philornis; species Philornis downsi. The sequence continues at coordinate 234,810 of JAHXMU010000049.1, read as the reverse complement.
ATAACATCAGAAAAATTACAGAAAAATGCTTTAATTTCAATTTATTTAGCCAAAATCTGCCAATTCATACAGTTAAAAACTTAACGTTTTAAATATAAATTTTTGAAAATTTGCATTTCTTCTTTTTTTGATCCCATATTATACGAATTAAAAAACTTTTGTAAGAATTAAAAACTAATTCTTAACCGTTTTTGTAATGGCCAAATCAGAAACAAAAACGGTATTAAATATCCTTATCTTTTAATTTTGTTTTGGTACCTTAACAAAACGATCAGATTCAATAACTTTTAAATCATTTTAAATCTGTCACTTTGTGGAATTTAAACTTTAATGTTTCTTTTCCGCTCTGTTTTTATTCGTAAATTTGTTGTCAAGGATTACCAAAGTTTTTAACACAACAATGCAATAAACTTTGAAAATAAATGTTAACAATATTTCTCCAGCTCCTTGAAAAATCAAGTTAAACTAAAGTTGATTGCAATGGCAAGAGGGTCGAGAGAGGGCCAACGATTGCAAAAATGTCGCTAGCTTTAAAGTGAACAACTAAAACAATCTCTTTCCCTCCCCCTCCACCACCACCACCATCAACCACCATTGAATCAAAGGAGAATTCCTTAGCAACTCGATGTTTTTTTCAGGCTGGGCCGAGTGGGAGAGGGGATGGAACAAATTATAGGAAAAAACTTGTTGTTGTGAAGCGCCCTCACGCAAAGTTTAAGCATGAAACTTAAATATTTATAAAGTTAAAAGTAATAAAATCTAAGAGGGGAAAAATAGGAGAAAAACAACATAAATGATTCAGAAACATCCGATGATCAAAAATTTCCAACTTTCTTCAAATGAAATGCGTGCCTTTCTGTTGTGACTGTGTGTGTGTGTGTGTGTATGAGTAGGCGAATGACAGTCATGAGAACTGCAAATATTCTTAGCTTAAAGATAATACGAACTCCAGCGTTGTTTTGAGGTCTACGGCTGGAAAAAGTGACCAATCTCTGTGGAGAAACCCACATGAAATGTTTGATGCCAATATGCATTGAGGTAAATATGACAACATCGTCTTTTGGCAAATGTCAAAGCAAAAAGTTTGGAAAAAACAAACACTTCATTGGATTGTATTGGAGACGGCACAAAGAAAATCGAAAATAAGCACAAAACTTCTCACTCATTCCCTCCCTGAGAAAATGGAAAAACAAATGAAAACGTCTCGAATGTCTGTGAATGAGTGTCAGCTGAAAATGAATGAATGTCACTGGGAATGATGGAAAAGTTGGATGTGTGTGCATGTGTGAGTGCGTGTTGGATGTGTTTGCTTTAAGCTAAGCGTTTTCCATTGTTTCTTCTTTTTTGTCAAGTGTCACACCCTCACAGAGACAAAGAATGAAACACGAGGCGATAGGCATTCAACAAATATTCAGTCTACCTCCATTATTATGTGAGATTTTGTTTGGGTTTTCATTCTCTTTCGTTTACATATGGCCTTTCTCATATAACAAATGTTTACCTGCTTGATGGCAATTTATTTCGTTTTGCCTAAAGATCAACAACAACTATCGATTTTCTTAAATGCGATTGAGTGCTCTTCCTCCCCCCTTTAAAAACATTATAGCAAAGCAATTTTTCACTTTAAATTTAGGTGAGAAGTCACCGACACAGGGCTGATGATGAATTACCAATCATCGAAGAAATATAATTGATTCTCACACGACCTTGACAATACAAAGATAGTTTGTTTCGAATTATTTTATCGATCTATGACCAGAAAACGATAGCAATTAAATGTTTTGTAGAATTTATATTTTTGTTTTTGAATGGCTGCTAATAAAGTTGAAAAAAATATACGCATTATTTATATACCGGGGACCTTCACGAAAGTTCAGTTTCATTTCAATTTCAATTTCAATTTACAAAGAGGTATTCAAAAGCCAAATGAGCATTAACTCGCTTATGAGAAGTTGATGATCCGAAATCATAAATACATTTGTGATTTCGTATTATCAACTTCTCATACTTCTGCCCATAAAAGTGAGACATGGACTCGGATCACGTTTGATTCTACAAAGCTTTGAGCCTCAGGTAGGACTCTTGACCATTCAGAAAGAGCTGAGGGTCACAAAAGTTGCTCTTTGCTCTTTTAAAATGAGTCAAGTGCCTGGACTTCTATCAATAGGAAGAGCTCATGAGCTCGTACACTAGTCAAATCTTTCCAAAACCAATACTAAATTTGAATTTTGTACTAACTAATTCATAAAGAGGCGGCATCGAACTCATAAGATCTATTGACTGACTCATGAGCTGGCGGACGATACGTGTGAACATATAAAAATAGTAATAAATTAAAATCGTCTCGTCAATGAACTCATGAATCAGCTCCTTGCGTGCAAACTTGACCACACAACTTAATTGACAGCTCCCGAGTTTTTCCAAACGAGTCGTATGCGGACTTATGCTACTTTTTAAGACCCCAGGGTCATACTTATACTTATTATCTGCAACTTTACTAAAAATGTTTTCATTCGCACGAAATTTGTGCATTATAAACTGAGATTGATGCTTAAGAGTGAAACTCACTCTTAAGTGTAAAAGTGAAACTCACTCTTAAGTGTAAAAGTGAAACTCACTCTTAGCGTTTGTTTCACAGCACTATTTTTAGAACTTTCATTTCACAACTGTATTCATCAGAAGAATGCTTAGACTCAGCTTTCGCCAATTTAATCCGATTTGAATGTCTGCTGCCTTGTATTTAATATTTTTCTCTTTTATTGTTACAAAAAGAAGAAAAATAGTGTTCGGCTCGAAGGACCTTTTCTTTATCTCGTATAAATATTGATATCGATATTAGAGTATGCATGAGATGAAAATGCTTACAATATTGATAGCGTTCGAGAGAAAATATCTTTTATTTTCAAGCTTTTCTTCTTTCTTTGATTTTTCCTTTTTCCTATTATTGATAACCATTGCAATTTATCCATTCTTATTACTCAATACAATGCCAAAGGTAGGCAAAATGAAAGGCTTGGCAACCCGTTATTAACAGGGTAACACTCAAGCTCTGAAATCGAATCTAGAGGCTTTCGCATCTAAGCCACTTCTACCACAGTTATCACAATCCTCTGCATTATTCGTAGTGTATCAAAATATACCTTCCTTTCAGCGTATCCATAGAGCCAATTTCAAATAGGTGTAATTCAAGTTCATAGGACATACAAAGACCCAAATACCTGATCTGACGTTTAATAAGTGATAAAAGGTATCCATAACTGATACACAGTCGAAAGTTAAATAATTATCAAAAATATTACAAAAATAAAGTGTTCGGCTCGAAGGACCGTTTCTTTAATTGACTTAAATATTGACAGTCTTCGAGAGAAAGTATCACTTCAGGCTCATTGCAAGGCCGAAGTTTACAAATTTGCATTAAGCGACCGATTGTTTAAGCCGATTGTGTATAACAGCAGAAGACGGCGACCAAATTTCCGTTGGAAGGACCAGGCTTTTGAAATACTATCGAAACTTGGTGTGACGAATTGGAGAAGAAGCGCAGAAGATCGCAGCGCTTCGAATTATTTTCTACGGGCGGCGTATAATAGATGAGTACGCCTATTCCAGTCGTCACCTAAGAAAACATCTATACAAAACAGAATATTAGCTGGTATATAATATTATAAGGTCGTGGCCAAGCTACAAACCACAAATGTATTTTCTTAGTCTTATAAAATATTGATGGCATACTTTAGGGTAGCCACATATTCAATTTTGGCCCCCTTAACCATTTCCGGATTCAATTATTTACATTCATAGAATTTATTACAACCACAAGATGTATTCCATATAATCACTTCCATACACACTCACACACTTTTGCAATTTCTATACACATATTTGTGTGATGTGTGGAGTATTTCGTATTTTACATTTGTCATCGAATCAATGATGTATGATGACACACAAATAATTTTTATTTTATCTATATCTGATGAAAAGATTACTGTAAATGATGGTATTGGATACCTTTCCGGTTACAGATGAAAAATACTGTTGCAAACAAAGGTCGACAATAAAAAGAAAAATTGAGAAATGAGAAACAGCAAAGAAAAGATGGCGAAAGGAAATATGTGAAATAAATCAGACATGAATGTCAAGATAAACATTTAATAGATGACTTATTTAATCAACAGCAGCAATGAGGCACCAGTGGCAAAAAGAGAAAAACGATAACCTACCACTTGAAAATAAATTCATGCAAATATTTGAAAAAACACCATCATGGGTTTCAATTGGCAATTGGCAGCGCCAAAAAATGATTGAAACACGTAAATGAATCTTATTCAATTATGAACGTTGTAAATGGTGCGGAAAATGTCTTGAAAATTATAAATGCCAGGATATCTACCAAGAGGCATAATAGATTGCATTTCACCTCTGCCAAATTGATACATAGAAAAATGGCGAAGAATAATTTGAAGACGTTACACGTGTAGGAAAATGTGTTGGATTACGATAAATATACGAGTATGTGAAATTTGCTTTAAGTCTCAATACTAGAAAATGAAATCCATTTTAGCAGAGCAATATCATTATAACCAAAGATAGGTGAAGAGCATACATAAAGGAAAGATTTGAAGGCAAATATATCATTATTAAAGTACAAAATACAGTAATTCTTTTAGCATATTCGTTAAGAGATTGGGAATTTAGGTCACTGATAGGTGAAACAGCACCATCAGAATTTGCAGCTAAGACTGTAGGATCACTAATTGATACAGGTCCTCCCCAAAAAAAATTTCCGCACAATTTCGATCCACTGTTTACAACCCACTGATTTCGGTAGAATCATGCCAAAAGAAAGACCTCGGTGGATGCTCTCCAGTGGAACAATTTTCACTGAACCTTTCCAATAGAAATAGTTCCATTGCTTTATAATAGAAAGTCGATTTTGATCGATTCATCTCAACTTAATCAACTTAATAATGATTCAATTTTTTCAAAAAATGTTTATTTATTCCTCAATAACTATCTTGTCCCCTTCAAAGTAATTCCCCTCAGATATAATACACTTATGACAGCATTTTTTCCAATCCTCGAAACACTTCTGAAACGCGCTTTTTGGTATCGCCAACAGCTCCTGTTTCGATTTTTTTTTACCTTCTCAACCGTAGCAAAACGCTTTCCTTTCATCGGTATCTTCAATTTTGGGAAGAGGAAAAAGTCCGTGAATACGGTGGTTGAGGCATGATTGTGGTTTTGTTTTTAGCGAAAAACTCGCGCACAAGCATCGTTGTGTTATCATGGTGCAAAATCCATGATTGGTTTTTCTACAATTCTGTGCGTTTCTGACGAATTGCCTCGCGCAAACGGCGTATAACTTCAAGGTAGTATTCCTTATTGACCGTACGACCTTTTGGCAAGAATTCATGATGCACCACGCCATTGCAATCGAAGAAAACAGTGAGCAAAACCTTCACATTTGACCGAACTTTATGAGCTTTTTTCGGTTTTGGCTCTCCTGGACGCTTCCATTGGGATGATTGGGCTTTGGTTTAAATGTCATAGCCATACACCCATGATTCGTCCCCAGTTATGACCTTTTTGAGGAAATCTGGATCGTCGTTGAGGACGTTCAACAGCTCCTGAGCGATGTCCATGCGACGTTGTTTTTGCTCAAAATTTACCAATTTTGAAACGATCTTAGCTGCCGCACGTTTCATGCCTAAAACATCCGTAAAAATTCATCAGCAACCTCTCTAATAGTGATTCGACGATTATCCAAAATCATTTTCTTTACTGCTTCAATGTTTTCATCGGTTGTTGACGTGCTCGGGCGACCAGGACGATCATCGTCATTGACACCTTCTCGGCCTTCCTTAAACCGGTTATACCACAATTGAACTTGTGCTCTACTCATAACAGGCTCGCCAAACGCCACAGTCAACATTTCAAATCCTTCCTTGCATATTTAATTTCATTTTTTACACAAAACCTAATACAGTCTCTTTGATCCATTTTTTCGAATAGTAAAAAATCGAAGAGCACACCAAAACACGACTAACCTTTTTATCTGTCAAAAACAAACTGACAATCCAAAATACGGCTGATATTGTCAACATATATAACAGACATGTGTACCAACATAACAGAAAAAAAAAATGCGAAAATCGAACATACTTAACTTACTAGATTTGAAAATAACGGTTATTTTTTGATCAATCACAATAGAATGAATTTGGTCGATTTTTAAAAACAGAATTATTCTTCAATCGATTCTTCTAAACGATACTTTTCACTTAATTTTTTCTAATAAAGCAATTTCTCAACCTAATCCAGCAATCTAGTTCGATGTTTCTTAACGGAAAGGTTTCGGTAGATGCTGTGAAGCGAAACAATTTCTGTCGATTCTTTCCTATAAAGCTATTTTGGTCAAGTCATCTAAACGAAATGAGTTCGGTCGATTCATACAATTAGAATGTTGAAATCGGTCGATATTTCCGTAAAACGATTTCAAATCAAAGTGATAGCACCATATAATTGTCGCTAGTTTTTCTTTGTCGGGAATCTTCCATCAATTCTAATAATTAAAGAATTTGGGTGGATTATTTCCTATACGAGGACTTTGGTCGACATTTTCCTATAGAACAATTTTGGTCGATCCTTGCCAGTGCATTGATTTTCTTTGATTGTTCGCAACAGAAAGATATAAATTGATGGTTTCCGGAAAAAAAAATCACTCAATTCTTCAATATAATTCGATTGTTTTCTGACAAAAAATAACGTTACATTCTTACCAACAGAATGATTTCAATTGATTAATTCGGATAAAACGCTTTCAGTTAATGATTTCGATTGTTCAATTTTTCATCATTGACCAATTTTTCTGATTCCTCCTAGCACTGTCGGTGGTTTTTCCCAAATAAACACATTTTCCTTTCCCTTCCCTTCCTTTCCTTTCCTTTCCTTTCTTTCCTTTCCCTTCCTTTCCTTTTCTTTTCTTTTCTTTTCTTTTCTTTTCTTTTCTTTTCTTTTCTTTTCTTTTCTTTTCTTTTCTTTTCTTT
>JAHXMU010000049.1:190566-204625 GCA_019455685.1 Philornis downsi | reverse complement strand
AACAACAAATAAATAAAATAAAAAAAGAACAAAAAACAAAAAAAAAAATAAAAAAAGAACAAAAAAAAAAGAAACAAAATAAAAAAGCAAAGTAAAAACAAAAAATAAAAAAAAGAACAAAAAACAAAAAAAAGAAACAAAATAAAAAACCAAGTAAAAAATAAAATAAAATAAAAACCAAGCAAATAAAAAAAAACAAAATAAAAAAAACTAAATAAAAAAACAACAAAAAAAACCCTGAGCGAACCTTTACATACAGTACAGTTGACAATATTTCCACATGCCTGAAGGCATGAAGCTATATATCATATGATACGAGCAAATTTAATATCCGGAAGTAAGTGTCTAAAATACCAAGCTTCTTTTGACCTTTTAAGTCAATTGAACGATGTCCTTCTGTCTGGTTGGATGTTTTGCCAGATCTTAACTTTCAAATTGGACGATTTTTCGCAATTAAATTGATAGACTGCTGAAACCTTAGTTTTTGCCTCTTATACTGCTATATAATGTGTGATAATATTTCAAAACTACATCCCTTCTGGTACGTCACATACAAATGATCGATTTAACGCATATATTCTTAGCTTCAAATATTTCATTCAGTGGCACCGAATTCAGCCAAATTTGGCCCATATTATGCTTTGCTCTAGTTCTAAGAATGAAAATATAAATAATCAACAATAATAATAATATAAATAATCGATTTAACCCATATAATCGCAGTTTCAAGCCGCTCAAGCAGGAGCATAGAATAAAATTAGTTCTGAGAATGAAAATATTATACCGATTAACCTTTTTATAAAAATATAATATTCTCCTCTCGGGTTTACATAAAGTGACTTAAATTTTTACCAGTTGCATCAAAATGTAACAACTGGATAACCGCGATCGTTCTGATTCTTCATACACAAATGGCCTTTTTTTTAAATTTCTATTTTTTATTGGATTTTATCAAATTCACTATAACTTGGTAGACGTTGCGCTTTTATAGAACTTTTTTCTGTGAATAAAAATGCTGTGCAATATTTTCCTTCACATTCTGAGCAAATTTTCCTGGGACCCTGAGGAAAAATTCTGAAGTTCGTAGTAAATTAGTGTAGAATATTTCCTTCAGATTCTTGGCGTATATTTGCAGACGAATTTAGTCGAATTCTCGGTAGATAAATTTCTACACAAGATTTTTCAGATTTAGATGGCTTAATTAGTACATTTTGTGTAAAAAATTGGATCTTTTTGAGGTAGTTTTCGACCACTTTTTCGCACATTTTGGGCGGTTGTTGGTTTTCAAACGCTCCAACGTCTGGGCGTTATCCGCCTAAACACGGTCTTTGATATATGTAGCTCTACAAAAAACGGTCTAACGGCTTCAAACCGCATGAACTTGATGATTAGTAGTTTGCAAAAAAAAAAAAAATGAGAAGAGAAAAAAACAATATTTTGGTGAAAAGTGGAAATCGTATAAAACATAATTTAATTTTCAAGGCGCACGTTGTTTAGTATTTTTATTTGAGCCATGAAAAGTAAACGATCTCAGTGAATTTTTAAGCATAAAAAAAATTGGTCGCCGTTATGTAATTCAATATTTAGATTTAAAAGGTCTCAGTGCAAGCTATATTAAAGCCGAGCAAGATATTACTTTGGGAGAGTCTGTTCCTTCGTTTACGATTGTAAAATATTGTGTAACAGAATTTAAACAAGGCCGGACAAGCTGCCAATACAAACACCGTAGTGATCGTAGTCGACCAATTGAGGTGTCCTGCCAGACACTGTTAGGAAAATTCTAAAAAAATTGTATTGGATGATCGTCGGGTGAAGGTGCGAGAGCCAGCATAAATAATAGGCATTCCAAAAAATGCTATACATCGTATATTGATCGAAGATTTGAAGATGAGACAGCTGTGCGCAACATGAGTGCCGCGCTTGCTTTCAATAGAGCAAAAAGTGCGTCGTGAAGATGTTGCAGTAGAGTGTTTGGCGATGTTTCACCACAATAAAGCCGAATTTTTGCGTCGATTTATAACCATGCACGAGACATGGGTCTATCACTTCACACCTGAGACAGAGGAACAGTCAAAGCAGTGGACTGGAATGGGAGAATCGTGTCAAAAAAAAAAACGAAGACGGTATATTATACTACTTTATTGGAGAGTTTTGGTGATTAAATTATCGAAAAAACTGTATTTGGCCAAAAAGCGGCATTTGTTTCATCAAGGCACTGGTATAATTCACGCATCCACTAATGCGATGGAAAACAAAAATAAAGAATTAAATTTTGAATTGCTTCATCTCGCATCTTATTCGCCAGATTTAGCTCAATTGGATTATTTTCTCTTTCCAAACTTGAAAAAATGGGTCGGCCGTAAAAGATTTGCCAACAGTGAAGAGGTGGAGTCGGCGATTGATGGTTATTTTAAGAAGTATGTATCACAGTTCTTACAATAAACAGGATATAGAAGTTATTAAATATGGCTGGGAAAAGGTGTATTGAGGTAAAAGGAGTTTATGTTGAAAAATAAAGAATATTTTTCCAAACTTTTTTGTATCTTCTTTGTTAGGTCGGCTGGTGTTTGGTTTTGAAACCACTGAAATTATAATTCTATGCTTGGACTCTGAGCAAGATGTATGCAGAGTATATTTTGTTCAGAGTATATTTTCCCATAAAAATTTCCTAGGGTAAAAAAAAAATTCATTTTTTGAACAAAATGTTTCCCTTAAATGTTAGTAAACCTATGTAGAAAAAATTATACAAATTCATATTACTCATATTCAGGACAATTTTTATATTAAACTAGCTGACCCGGCAAACGTTGTTTTGCCTACCTACCATTATTTGATTCAATGTTAATGTGGTAAAAAAAATTAATTGCAAAAATCTCATCTCCAACGCCATCTATCACTTCAAATAAAACCTTTTAAACCTTCTGGAATACTCTACCAATAATTTAAGACCAAAATGAGCCAAATCGGTCCAACCGTTCTCGAGCTTTAGCGAGACTAACGCACAGCAATTGATTTTTATATATATAGATAGATTTTACTAAAATTTAGTATAAATCTTTATACGCAATTTGGCTCAGATGGCCAAAATTAATAAATTAAATTTCGAATTGCTCCATCACGCGCCTTATTCACCAGATTTAGCTCCCTGGGACTATTTTCTCTTTCCAAACTTGAAAAAAATGACTCGGCGGTCTAAGATTTATCAACAGTGAAGAGGTGGAGTCGGCGGTTGATGGCTATTTTAAGGAGTTTCACAGTTCTTACTATCAGAGGGTGATAGAAACTATTGATTATAGCTGGAAAAAGCTGTAACGAGATAAAAGGAGACAAAAATTTTCTCAACTTTTTTGTGTCTTCTTTGCCTTTATATTTATTACATCCCTTTCTAGCCTTAGCCGCCACCAGCCATGAAATAAGAGTTGAATTAATTACCTTGTTTGTAATTAACTGTATTTGTTAAATTATTAAATTTTTGTTATCTGATCTGTTGCTATCACTATATAATTTCTCTCTACCACTGATTAATGACTATAGCCCATTACTGAGAATTTACAGTACAGTTCAGTCCGCGCGAGTATTCGCAGCACGCTTGTATGGGGATAGAGGTAAAACTCCCACTCATCAGGCACAACGACAAGTGTACCACGACATCAGCACTTGTAAATAGTTTAAGTATTTAATTAATATTTCGAACATGTCCTCAAACCATGTCACAGCACAAGCATTTCCATAATCGACAGGAACCTGAAAATGATGATGATGGCGATGATCATTATAGTCACAATCGTCGTCGTCGTTATCGTCGTCAGAGTTATCATTATCATCACACTGTCAATGTGCCTGGCAGAGTACTCGTACGTTGTGCGTGCCCATGTTCATAGGTTTCCAGTGCACACACACACACACGCATTTCGTATAGTGGCTTCCACTTCCGGCGAATTTGCCTCATATGCCCGCCCCACATGCACCGCTAAGAGTCGAAAAAAATAAAACTTTTAATAGTAAAATAAAAATTGTTGTAATTATTCAGAATGGCTTTTTGTATTGCACGAATTTAACAAACTTTATTAAAAACCATATAAAGGAAAGTATTAACAACGTTACGAGTCTTTACGTTCTTATCATTTACCAGCAAAAATAGATTCTCAGCTGCTGTAGGCTTATTCCACATACATACTTGTGCATACGTACATACATGTACACACATGTCAATATCAACAATAATAAACCATAATTTTAATTAATTGTTGACCATAAATTGCTGCTGCTTACAACGGCGGTCAAAGGAGGCTGAAAGTTGCCACTGAAAAGCTGTAAAGAAAATAATTCAATCGACACAAAGGCTGACAGCGAGGTGAGGTTTTGCTGCACTCGCAACCGCGGGTTTCACGAACAGATACAGATATCTACAAAACGAATTAATTGTATTTTTTTGTGTTTTTGGTATTTATTGTAGATTAAGATTAATATCACTGCAATAATGCAAAAGGACATCAATTTCCACAGCCAAAAAAAAACAAACAAAAAAACGAAACGAAATCTTAAAACATAAAGTTTAACAACTCATTTAGATAAAATGTTCACTTTAATCTTAAATAAATTAATTATTAATTAAAAATAATAATTAATTAATTAAAAATAAATATAATTAATTCAAAATCTAACTAATAATTTCTATGAAAATCACATCTGTGACCGACCGAATGCACTTCTCAATAACAAAACAAAAATTTCAATAGTATTTTCCATTATCACCTGCACAAAATATGACTAAGGTTTGCTATGAGCAAATAAAATAAAATATTTATACAAAAGAATAAATAAAATACATGTAGAAATACGAAGGTGAGAAAAATACATTTGTAATAACAAATATTACTCAGAACTTGCGTAAAATCCTCCACGAAATTTTGCTTAGAATCCAAATAACATCTTTACGCAGACTAAAGTATTCGTAATAAAAATGTTATCATTCACGAGGAATTCCCTCACAATCTCAGTGAAAAGTTGGAGGGAAACAATTTACACAAACAGCGGCACTTTCATAAAACGAACCACTCGATTCGTTCGCCAAATAAACGAACAACATTTTGAACAGCTTTTATTTTTATTGAGCAGCAGGACTACCAAAGCTCAATTGTTTCTGTGCGAAACAATATGGAAAAATATTGAAATTATAAATGATTCGCCGAGTAGTTTTTGTGAAAACAGGCCAAGAATTTTCTACAAATACAGGGTGTCGCAATAAAACGTGCATATTTAAAAAATAGATTAAAAAATAAATACAAAAGGTATGGTTAAAATAAATCTAAGGCATTGTAGAGTAATAAATGGAGTTTATTTTTTAAAAATAACATCATCTAAATGGTGACCCTCTCTACGACGGCACTCCTCTAACCGCAAACGAAAATTATTGAAAACTTTCTTCAGTAATACTGGTGTAATGGCTGCCATTTCACCACGGATATTCTCCTTGAGCTGGACAATGTTTCTTGGATTATTACTGTAGACTTTGTGTTTGAGGTATCCCCACAAACAAAAAAGTTAAAAGGCGTCAAGTCTGGACTACGTGGGGGCCATGGGATATCACCTCTTTACGAAATCAGTCTGCCAGGGAACATCTGCTTCTGCCATGAAGTCATTTGATGTGTGACAGGTAGCTCTATCTTGTTGGAACCAAGTTCTGGAGTTCATTATTCTTGAACTTTCAATTTCTGGAGCCAAAAATCCGTCCAACATCTCAACATAGCGTTCCGTATTAACCGTGACGTTTTGGCCCCGCGCATTTTCGAAGAAAAAATGACCAATTATTCCTCTGCCAGAGATTGCTGCCCATACTGTCACTTTAGGACTATGCAATGGTTTCTGGTGTTTGATTTTGGGATTTTCACTGTTCCAGTAACGACAATTTTGACGGTTTACGAACCCATTCATAAGGAAATGAGCCTCGTCAGAGAAAAGGACATTGTCAAAATTGGAAAATCGATTAAGCATTTCATTAGCAAATGCGAGCCTTGCTATGAAGTCAGACTCTTTTAATTCTTGTGTTAATTGCAGCTTATATCGATGCAGTTTAAGATCCAATGTTAAAATTCGTTGCAAACTTCGTCGCGATAATTGTAAGACAGACGATCTCTTGCGAGTCGACATTTGTGGATTTCCTCGTACTGACTCCATAACTCTCTCAACATTGTCTTCGGTCCTAGATGTTCTTGGAGGATCATTTGCATGTGGTTTAAATGTTGAACTAATTCGCCGTAGTCCATATTCAGCACAATATAGTCGCCTAGTAGCAACATATGAACGAGAGTTCTCATAAACTGCGCGCACGTAAAATGCGCGACGCTTCCCGTCGAAGTAATTCATAGAGACTAAAACTCCATGAGCTCGCCAACCCAACGATATAGGCGCCCCCCCCCGCCCGCGCCTTTTCTACCGCGCAAAAAAGATGATGCAATATGCACGTTCTATTGCGCCACCCTGTATTTACTCATATTTTGGGGAAAATGTACTATAAACTATTACAGAAATTTCAATCAGATAAACTAACTTTTACGTAAATCAACTAAAAGTAAATCATTCCCCGAAATTTTGCTCAGCAAGTCTAAACAAAAAAGTTATTTCGAATCAGAGTAAATATTTCCAGCAAAATTTACTAATTATTCAAGCAAATCTCTAAATAAAAATTTGCTCAGAAACCGAGTAAATTCATCAATCTATAAAAATTGCATATATATATACACAGTTGAACTTCTATAACTCGAACTTCTATAAGTTAAAATCTTCTTTAAGTCGAAGCAAATCTAGTGTCAAGAGCGCTTATGTGGTGAATTCCCTTTAGTTTTGCTTCCATAACTTGAATTTCTCCATAACTTAAATAAAAATGATGGCACAAGCTTTTGTATGTCGAATTTTTCTCGAAGAGGATGACATAACTTTAATGCTCTTAAGCAATCCTAATGAAGATCTCAACTTTGTGGAAGCGAACTATGAAGCCTGGCTAAGTTTGAATCATATAACTTCCAATGGGACTCTTCTCGATTACATTGAAGTTGATGATGATGTTGTTATATCAAGTTATCCTACAGATGACGATATAGTCCAACAGTGCTCTAACCATTTAATAACTCCTACTGAAAGCTTATCAGATAGTGATGAGGAGGGTTCAGTGGAAGAAGTTATTAGAAAACCATCCAGAAAAACTGTGGAGGATTCCTTAAACAATTTATACTTGTATTTACAAACAAATGAAAATACAAACGATGAGCACTATAAAGCGCTAAATAAAATAGAGTTACTACATACTCACGACAAAAAAGAACCCACTCAGCAAAAAATAACAACATATTTTTAATAAATATATCTGTGTATGTATGTATGTCTAAAATAAAACTGATTGAATTTTAATGCAGGGCGTGTGTTTTCTTAAGACTAAAAATTAACAAATTTACAGTATATGTATGCAATTCCATAACTCGAAATCTCCTCGAATTCTCCATAAGTCGGATTTTATTTCAGGATAATAGTGATTCGAGTTAAAGAAGTTCAACTGTATATCAGACTACAAGAATCGCAGATCCAAGGTAAAATTTTCTATAAATAATTATATTTGAGAAAAATTCTACACAGAAGACGGTACGCGAAGGAAAACAGTAGGGACAGCCTTTTTTACAAAACTTTCAAAAGAACAAGATTGCAATTATACATTTTTTAGCACTTCACCAAATGTTTAACACAGAAATGGCGGTTTACTCTTAACGCTACTCAAGAATGTTTAATGTTTAAAAGAATGTTTTAATCTATTCGAATAACAAAGAAGAACGTCAATAGCTGTTCGTTTGTTTGACGAATAAATTGAATGATTCGTTTTCTTTGAAACAAGCTATAAATTTCAACAGGCTATTGTGTTTTGATTCTGAATAACCTATTCTAAGAAATTACTGTCACATTATCAAGAAAATTTTTTAGAAAATTATATTTTTTGTAGAAAAAATTACTCTGAATCAGAGTATTTTTTTTTTTAATAATTATACTCAAATTCTCAATAAATTTGTTTAGAAATTTTACATAAAATGTACAGAAAAATTTACAGAAAAGTATGATTAAAAGTTTTTATAAAAATCCTCCAAATAAAAATCGCAATCAAATAAACTCTCAATTCGAATTTCATCAAATCGCAATAAAAAAATTCTACGAATATATAAATTTACACAGAATCTAAACCTGTTGAAAAATTTTTATCACATTTAATCAAAATATAAGAAAAATTTTATGGAATCTAAGCAAAATTTGTTTTTTGGAAAATTCACTTATCATTTGAGTAACTTTTTTCAAAAATTTGCTTGGAAAGTGATCAAAATTTTCTACATAAACTCATTCTAGATCTGAGTAGAATTTTATACAAAAATTAACTATGAATCTGATTAAACTTTTCAATAGAAATTTTGTCAGATCCGGAATTTTTTTTTGCATAAATTTTGTTTGAAATTCGAGTAAAATTTGTATAAAAATTTGGTCGAAATCTTGGTAAAACACTCTATAACATTTTGCGCAAAACAAATTACGTGAAAATTTCCCAATTCTAATTAAGTCAAAAACTCTTCCAAAAGGTGAAAAGTGAAGGTGTAACTGTGGTTATGATGGGCATCCACATTCCTTGCCAACAAAATATTTATTATTCGATTCGGTTGGTCTGTATAGTTGTGAATTCTGCATGAAATAACTAAAGATAATGTCATAAAATAAGCTTCGTCCAGTCTTTTTGGGAGTTTTTGATTTATCGTTCATACTTTTAACTGACATAAAAAAAATTAATTACATTGTATGAGATGCTATAGAAGAAATAAAATATCGCTAAATATATATGAAATGTCAGCTGTTTAGAGGTGGAATTTTCGAAAAAACAAACATTTTTTTTTTTGGGAAATAATGGAAGAGTCATTGAGTTACTTATTGAAGATTATTCTCTTGAATTGTAAAAGATAACGGTAAGATTAAAGAAAAAACGCAAAATTTAAAAAAGAAATAATTATTTTCAAAGGACATTAAAAACGTTCTTTGTAGACATTTCTCTGCCAAGTTCAGCACCATTTCCAATTGAAATTCGAAGAATTCTATTTGAAATTTGAAACATATCAATTGAAAATTTAAAAATTTCCATTTGAAATTCAAAAGACATCAATTGGAAATCAAAATTTCTATATAAAATTCAAAAGACATCAATTAAAAATCAAAATTTCCATTTGAAATTCGAAAGGAATCAATTGAAATTCAAAAGACGTCAATTGAAATACAAAAGACATCAACTGAAATTCAAAAGACATCAATTGAAATTCGAAACTTATCAATTGAAATTCAAAACACATCAATTGAAATTGGAAATACGTCAATTGATATTTCAAATTCGTCATTTGAAATGTAAAAAAACATAGGTTTAATTCGACCTTAGACCTCTACACCTTAACGTATACCTATACAATGGATAGTTCAGTTGTGAAGGTAACATAAAGGTAATTGGATAGTCGCCATATAAAGCACACCAATAAAATGGTTAACATCTTCGGCGGCAAGTAGCCTACACTAATTGAAGCTTTGAAAATAATTCTCAACCCCAACCGCGTCAACATTTTCCTATTTCTAAAATTAGAATTTTCTCAAATATACTTAACGCAATCATAAAAACAGGACAACAAAAAATGCGTTCGAAATTGCTCTGAAATTGTTCTCCGCAGCTGAACCCCATAGAAAATATATGAGCCAAAATAAAAGTATATGTGAAATTGAACATGGGGCTTCCTTTACCCAAACATAGGACAGCAAAGATTGGCATATATGTATGTATGAAGAGTATCGTCGACTAAGCGACGAATACAATTACCTCCAAATGGCATTGGCTTTGGAAGATATTTCAGTTGGTACATAATCAACTTCTTAACAAACCGATAACTTTTATATCACATATCAATAGTAAGAATGTTGAAAAATATGTAAATTCTATTATTAATACTAACATTTACTACATTATTATAAACTTATGGTCTTATAATAAATTCGTAACTCCTTACTTTTTAGTAATAAAATCTTCTCGTCTGTTATTTTTTTATTGAATTTTCCAGTTTGAGCGCATCTTTTTGAAGAAGTTATTTACTTTTCTTTGCTAAGTACTCTCACAAAAACCCATCATTATTGAATAGAGTGCATTGTGGTAGAAACTAACAATTATTTTTCGAATTTCAATTGATGTCTTTTGAATTTCAATTGATGAGTTTTGAATTTCAATTGATGAGTTTCGAATTTTAATTGATGAGTTTCGAATTTTAATTGATGCCTTTTGAATTTCAGTTGATGATTTTTGAATTTTAATTGATGTTTTTTGAATGTCAATTGATGAGTTTTGAATATCAATTGATGAGTTTCGAATTTCAATTGATGTGTTTCGAATTTCAATTGATGTCTTTTGAATTTCAAACGGAAATTTTGATTTTAAATTAAAGCGTTTCGAATTTCAAATAGAATTTTTATTCTCCAATTGGAATTCTTCGAATTTCATTTGGAAATGGAGTAGACTAAATCGATCAAATTGGGTAACAAATGATGTGCTGCACTCTTAGCAGGTGTTGAATGACCGAGGTAGGGAAATTTAAGCATAAACAGCTTAGCTTCTGTTACCTTTCAATATCTCACTCTCCGTAAATTTTCATTATTTTCGGATCAAATTTAATTCTTGTTATTTTTTCAAAGTTAACCCACTGTGTGAAGCATTCCATGGGTGCGGTAGAAACTAAAGTGTAACGTTTATTTATTACAAAATTATTATATTTCATTTTGTTATAAATCATAGCAAATGAAACACGTAGATTCTCTTAGCGATTCCCACAAATAACCTGAAAATGAAATTTAAAACAAAGAAGGCAAACAGACGCAGACTGATTCACTCAAAACACTGTTACTGTCCAGGTCTCCGATAATTATTAAAATTAATAGATAACTTCAGTGATAAACGTTCAGTTCATATCAAATTTCTTATAATTAAGTATTTCTATATTATGCCTACACAGCTGGACTACAAACAGGCCATTGTGATTAATAAAACATCATAAATCATGCAAGAGCTGTGGTCTTCACATAGACCTTTACATCTTCTCAACCTTGATATTCTGCCGTTTGGCTGCTTTTCGTATTGCGTTTCGTCTGATTAAAACGTTAAGTTAAAATTTGTTTATGTTTACTTTAACATGGGAAACGCGTTGGCCATTGTTTCTTTTTGGCTGAACATTCTATTGCCATTTGCTACACAAAGTCAAAATTTCTTGGCAGAATTTTTGGAGATTCGCTTGAGGGAATTAGCGTATAAAAATGGTGGAGGAAAACTTCAAACATCAAAACTTCGAAAATGCAGAACTAAGATTTGAGACTTTAATGAATGAACACGTAATTTTATGGTTTCCTATTAAATGTTATGGAAATTAACATCAAGCTTCGCACTTTCAATACACAGTTGGCATTACAGCCAGCCGAAACGGTCAAAACATAATATCCGGTCTAGTTACTGCTTACTTACTTACTACTTACTGTAAGCTTTTAATGATTAGTGTGAAAATTGATCTTACGATAAGCTGCTGAGTCACCTTGACCCATTTTTATGGCACTCAAATGGAATCAAGTGAAGGAAGATCATATTTTATGCAGAAATTATATAAGCTTTTTATTTGTTTTTTGTAAAAAAACATTTGGATGGGTAAACGCCAACGTAAAATAAACATAATCTTAGTATATTTTTTAGTGTGTTTTAGTAGAAAACTAACTGTTGAGCAAATTTAATTACAAAACTTTATGTGAAAAAGTACTTTTTTCATTTTCATTCAAAGATGCTAATCTGAGTTTAAAAAAGTAATGGAAAAAATGACAGTTGAGATTCAATGTAGTTTAGAACGAAGTTTTTTGATGATGACATTCGAACAATTTATTGTGGCTAAACCCGGCGTAGAGTATTGAAAAAACTAGATTCCACTCTAAATACCGATATACAACGCAACAAATCTTCAAAAATGATATGAGTTTTTCACGCCAGTTATGCCGAAGTAATTGCCTTACGCTAAACATTATTTTGGATAGATTTGCCAAAATACAGGGTTTCCGTCGGGAAGGTATACAACTTTGTTTTGCCACCATTTTGGTAAACATTAGTCCTGACAGTTCATACTTGACGGTCGTGAAGTAGAGGCGTGCCAAATTTATTATGGAAAAATATTCGATAAACCAACGTGTTTTAATCGTTAAAACATTTTATTAAAATCAATCATCGATTACTGTGACATGAGAATGTTACGTGAAATTTTTGGGAGAAACAACGTGCCAACAAGACGTATTATTTATCGTGTAGTGAATGATTTCGAAGAAAGAGGGTCTGTAGCTGATGGGGCCAAGCATGGACCATAACGTACTGCAAGATCGGGTGAAAACATTATTACTGCTGCTCAAGAAAGTGTTCAAAACAATCCATCAACCTCAATTCGACGCCGTTCTCAGGAGCTTGGTCTTCAAAGAACAACTTTGACCACAATTTTGCACAAGGATTTACATTTGTTTTCATCTAAGATCCAGTTGACACAAGAGCTTCTTCCACAAGACTGTTTACGCCGCCGTACATATGCCAATAGGATGTTACAGTTCGCCCAAGACAACCCCGATTTTCATGAAAAAATCATATTTTTCATGGATATGTGAATAAATAGAATAGTCGGTCCTGGGCAATGGAAACCCCTCAAATTATTCATCAGTCACCTTTGCATCCATTAAAAGTTACAGTCTCGTGTAAAATTTGGTCAGGAGGAATCATTGGAGTTTACTTCTTTGAAACTGAAAACGGCGTAACGGTAAATGTCAATGGGGAGCGATATCGTGATGTGATTTGAAAACTGTTTAACGCCACAACTGCATGCTTTGGGCTTGATTAACATGTGGTGCCACATAAGAGGTTCCACATCGCATACAGCCAGGTTTACAATGGAATTACTGCGAGACCTCTTTCCACAACATGTTATTTCAAGAAATGGTGATGTTGATTGGCTTCCCCAGTCACCTGCTTTGACTGATCCGGGCTTCTTTTTGTGGGGATATCTGAAAAGCAAAGCTTATGCAAACGCTTGATAATTCAAACAAAATATTTGCGATGGAATTAATGAAATACCGCGTGAAATGTGTGAGAATGTAATAAAAAATATGCTCAAAAAGGCTCGCATTTATTGTGAGGCGGATATTTATCTGATATTGTATTCTATACATAATTGCCGACATTAAATAAAACATTTATCAATATAAGATCCACTTTCTTTCATTTAATCGAAAATTATGAACAATTAAAGTAGAAAACCTTGCTGACAGACACCCTGTATAAGGTTAGCCTCTCAAAACTTATAATAGTTTAGAATAAGTGACGACATGATTTCGAAGATTTTGACCAAACTTGTTCTCAGTTTTAAATAAGTGGTTAAATTTTTAATTGATTTCTGGCATTTTCATAACTCTGTTACAAAGAAAACCGAGTTTTCTTTTCCAATGTCTACTCACAAATAGTGTTCACTACTTTCTTCCTTAACACATCGTGCATTAAGTCCCGGAACTAACGTAGATGCCGCCAATAACATATAATAGATATTCTTCTTAGTGGCCACCTTCAAGCAGTGACTTTCAAAATTGCATGCCATTGGGATCATTTGTGTTTGGACGACGGAGCTTTAAGTAATGCTGATTTAATCCCTTTCTCTAACTCCCTCCCTCTATCTATCTCCCCCGATATTTCTCTCTCTCTCTTCTCTCCCTATCTCTTCTTTCCCTCTTTTCTCTCTCTCTTCTCTCCCTCTTCTTCTTTGTTCCTCTCTCTCTCTTCTCTCCCTCTTCTTCTCTCTTTATTTCTCTCTCTTCCCCTTTTTTCTCTTGTTCTCTCTCTCTCTTTCTTATCTCTCTCTCGTTTTCTTTCTTCCTCACTCCCTTCTATCCCCCTCTCTTCTCTGTCTCTCCCTCTCTCTTCTCTCTCTACCTCCCTCTCTCTTCTCTCTCT
>JAHXMU010000049.1:132424-181755 GCA_019455685.1 Philornis downsi | reverse complement strand
GGGGGGTTTGTTTATGTTGTTAAAACAACAGCATCAGCAGCATCAACGGCGGCGGCGACGGCAGCAACAACGACAACCTCGTTAAACAGTAAATCTCAAATGTTAAGCACAAACCGGGGATGGGTCGATCCTTTGCTGCTCCATGGATTAAACCACGACGATATGGCAAACGGAGAGCCCGGCAACACAATGCTAACCGTACAAGCAGCACAAGCATACGTAGAAAAAGGTGTAATGTAAAACGAGCGAAATGGCGGAAAGAACATAATTTCGAAAACACTTTCCCTGGCACATGCCACGCCACCGCCACCACCACCACCACCACCTCACCATCACCGTCGCCATCACCAACGCAACCACCACCGCCACGACCACAGTTAGCCAGCAAACAAAACACCCATTCCAAGGCAGCAACATTTTCCTTCTAGCGTCTGACGCGGGAATATGAACGCGCTGTGTTTGTGTGTGTGTGTGTGTGTGTGGAATCTGGTTTAGACACCCATAACTGAAGATGAGAAAAAAGTGAACACTACCCAGCAATATCCCTTCGGTTTTCACAATTCAAATCATGGCCGCTGGATATTTCAACGTTATTTTGTTCTTGCTTTTGTTTCGTTCTGTCGGTCTGTTGCTCTAATACGGGCAATCAAAAAGCGAACTACACAAGTTGTAGATACTCTAAATTTGGCAACGGTGCCAAAACCTTCAGAGTACGAATGTGAAATGTTGTAATGCCACAGGCTCAATACGATAAGTCCTGTCAAGGGATAAAGGGTTGTACCAACCGGGAACAACTTAAAAACAATTCCGCCACATACACAAACGAACAGAAGGCAACGTTCTAATGGAAAATGTTTGTTACGTATTTAGAGATGGATTAGTGAAGCTCGCAAAGAGAATGTATAGGATGTACAAGTACTGATGTAATTTTCCATAATGAGAAAACGGAATACACGAAGAAACATCTCTAAGAAGTGTCTAATGCATTAGCATCTGTACAATAAGAGGAAGGTAGTTCAGTTCATATTGAATTAGAACTTCATAAATATGCTATAAAATGTCATGGATTTGAATCCAATGAAATGTTCGTCAATTTGCCAAAACCTGTTTAGCAACTAGAGAAATTAAGGCAAAGTTCCAAGGTGTTAATGCAAAATTCTCACACAATGTAATGAAAAACATTTCATTAAGCTTTAATAAAACACTTGGCAGACATGATGAAACAATTTTGTGTATTTCATAAGTTACTTGCATCATATGCTCAAAGATTTCCATCAAATCCGACAAAATATTTCATTTGCACAGCTGCAAAAGCTAGTTTGTATAAAATTTGCAACGTGTCTATGTTTTAGTGGAGCAAAATTAATGAAACTTTATGGGGAAACAAAATGCTTAGCCCCGTTTAAGACTCTCCCTAGTGATCAACGATCACGTTCAAAATTGAACCCTGGGTTCTTAAGCTCAAACTAGCCTAGCGTGCAAGTGAAAGCTATTCTCAAGACGAACCTAGGGACCCTCAAGCCAACGTTATGCAGTTTTGAGATTGAAAGAAAGTAGCATTTACATTTAGTATTTATTTATTATTTAGTATTTACAGAAATTGGAAGGATTTGCTAAGGGAATTCCAGTTAAATGCTATTCACTTCTCAAGATTTCTTAAGAAATTTTCTAAAAAAAAACTTTTGGCTGCTACGGTATTAACGCAAAATAATGAAATTTTAAGTTCATATTTGCTTCAGTTTAGTTTAAAACAAACGTGCACTAGACAAAAATATTAATATAAACAACTTAAAAAAAACGTTAATTACAAAAAAAAAAAAAAAAAAAAAAAATATATATATATGTATTTGTTTAAATCTTCATAATTTTCATAAATCAATTTAAATTTTAAATCAATTTAATTCGGGGGAAAAATTTTAAAAAACAATTAAAAAGTGTAAATTTGAAAAAAATTATAATTTTAAAAACTTTCAATTTTAAACAAATTTGGAATTTTATTATTAATTTTAAAATTTTTCGATTTCAAAACACATTTTTTTCAATTTGTTGTTTTAAATGCTAGTTTAAAATTGAAAAATTTTAAAATTTGTTTAAAATTGACAAAATTTGAAATTTTTTTTTTTTTAAACTAGCACTTTTTAATTGATTTATGATTTCTGTTTCAAAAAGTTTTAAGCTTTGAATAAATATAAGTTTTTTTTTTTTTGTAATTAAATTTTTTTTTTTTTAATTTTTTATATTAATATTTTTGTTTAGTGAACGTATGCTTTAGCCAAAATTGAAGATAAATTATAAAATTTTTCAATTAAAAAAAAAATTAAAATTTTTAATTTTAACAACATTTTCAAATTTTTCCACTTTTTTTAAATCAACACTTAATTTTAAATTGAAAAAAAAATTAAATTTTAAAAATTTTCGATTTAGAAAATTTGTTATGATAAAAATTGTTCAAATAAAAAAAAATATTTTTTTCTTCAAATTTACGCTTTCTAATTGATCTACGTTTTAAAACATTTTTAATTTAAAATTTTAAAAAATTTCACAAGTTCCCAATTTTAAAAAATTTTAAATAGTAGAAATTTTCAATTTTAAAAAATTCTAAACTTTAACATAGATTAAATTTAAAAAAAAAATTTAAATTTTAAATTTTTAAAAAAATTTAAATATTTTAAATTTTAAAAAATTTTAAATTTTTAAATAATTGTAAATTTTAAATTTTAAAAAATTTTAAATTTAAAAAATGTTAAATTTTAAAAAAGTTTAAAGATTTTCAATTTTAAAAATTTTACAAAATTTTAATTTTAAAAAATTTTAAAAATTTTCAATTTTAAAAAAATTTTAAGAATTTTCAATTGTAAAAAATTTTACAAATTTCTAATTTTAAAGAATTTTAAAGATTTTCAATTTTAAAAATTTTACAAAATTTCAATTTTAAAAAATTTTAAAAATTTTTCATTTTAAAGAATAAAATAAATAAAAAAAAATAAAGATTTTCAATTCCAAAAAATTTTAAAAATTTTCAATTCCAAAAAATTTTAAAAATTTTCAATTTTTAAAATATTTTTTATTTTCAAATTAGCACTTTCTAATTGATTTATCTTTCAAACAAGTTTAAAAAATTTTAGAAATTTTCAATTTTAAAAAAATTTAAAAAATGTTCAATTTTGAAAAAGTTTTAAAAATGTTCAATTTTAAAAAAATTTCAAAATTTTTTTATTAAAAAAAAATCAAAAATTTTCAATTTTAAACAAATATTAAAATTTTTTAGTTTAAAGAACAAACAATTTTTTTAAGTAATTTATGTTTTAAAAAAGTTCAAGATTTAAATAAGTACAATTTTTTAAACCTTTCAGTTAGACAAAAATTTAATTTTTTTTTGTAAAAAAAATGTGATTTTTGTAAAAAAAAACGTGTTTTTTTGTAAAAAAAAATGTGTTCTTTAAATTTTTAATAATTGTAAATTTTCCAAAAAAAAAAGTGTTCAATAACACGACAAGTTTTTCTCAAATTTTAAATTTTTTTCAAAGACGTTCATGTTTTTTTTAAACTTAATTTCTGCTTGAAAATTGTTAATTTTGGTTTTAGTTTTATGTT
Source organism: Philornis downsi (assembly GCA_019455685.1). Taxonomy (NCBI): domain Eukaryota; kingdom Metazoa; phylum Arthropoda; class Insecta; order Diptera; family Muscidae; genus Philornis; species Philornis downsi. Next base: position 178,161 of record JAHXMU010000049.1, on the reverse strand, counting down.
CATTCAAGCTCAAAACCATTTTATCTTTTGACAAAACTTGATTCATGACAAGAAGATTTAGCAGAATGATATCCGCATAATACCAAACAGTCTGTACAGCTATTACGGATCCTGCCATGTATCCTTATCAGCAGACTTCGTATAATGATTGTGAACAATTTATCTAGTTTTATTCATCTGATAATCTTAACTTAAAGGAAATTCCTTCACGATTGCACAGACTCAAAAACCGGTTATCCAATGCCAGGGAAAAATAGATTTCTTTTCCGTATAGGAGAGCTTAGAGGAATCCAAAAATAGATTGTTTGAATTATTAATTGGATAGTGGGCCATTTTTGTATTCCTCTGTAGACCTATGAAAATCATACGAGTATGTTGAAACTTTTTGCCAAGAACATGTTGGATAGTGTGCTGGTGATGGTTTTCATACTTAGAAGCGAAGTACTATGTTGGGAGAAAAATCTGCATGTCAGATATAGTAAAACATTTAGCAATTGTTAGCAGATTGTACACAGATTTTGGCCATGAAAATTTGACAGCATCAGTGTAGATGCAATCTGTAATTTAGTTCCGAACTTCTTTTGCCCTAAAAACAATTGAATTACAAGGGAAGGTAAATGAACTCGGGAAGTGATTCCATTGCTTGGCCACCAGTATACATTTTGAGGGATCTAAAGATCAATATTTGTATGAACCAATTGTGCATACAATTTTCATCATACTTTTAATTGGGCCCAAATTAATGAATATTTTTCATTAACAAAACGAGCAGGTTTATCATTATTTAGGACCTGCCTGTCTTCAGTTTGCATGAATTTTTTTTCGAATTTGTTAAATATTTCATTGGCTCCCAATTAAGCAACCTTTTTCATTAAAGTGACGAATATGATCATCAATTCCTGTAATGAGTTTCATACGTTTATTTATTATTTCGGGATGTACAGTGTTTAAACAAATTGCCTATTATAAACATTTCTTATAACTTTATAAATATGCGGAATTTTGAGATCGCACTTAAATGGCGACCTGCATCTTAAAAAAGTTATCAATACTAATAACATAACAATGTAATGAGACATTATAGAAATTTTCAAAACTTGTTCTTTTTTTCTGAATATTTGTTTTAACTTGAGACGGACATTGAATTGTAGAATGTGGATGGGACGTAAGTTTGCTCCCGAATAAGGACAACGATAATAACTAATAAACAAGACTTTGTGCTAAATCCACTTAAGTTGTTTAGTTATGTGACCACAAATACTCGTATGTTGTTATATTTTTGTTTTAGAAAAGAAAATCTGAAAAGTCGACGACTTGCTCTTAAGAGTTTAAGGTGTTTTAAGTAAACTCTTCAAATTTAGTACGACATCCACCTCTGCTTTTAAAAGATCTTATCTTTGAGTCGATTTATAAATTCATATAACTGACATCTGTGCATCCTAAGTGCCTGTTTGTCGCTTTTCGTTGTGTAAAAACATCTCAGGCTAACTTAAGATTTATGACTTCAGCAAAAGTCACCTTTTGCGACGGTGGTGCTGCCGCTGCTGCTGTTGCTGCTGCCACTGTTGTAGCCCCTCACGAACAGCTAAATTGGCTTTACGCGTTAGAAAAAAAGAAGACAATTACGTTTGTCGGGAATAAATCACCAAAACATTCAAGCGGAAATGTGTCCTGGGAAGGGAACGAACAAGGATATGTCACAAGAAAAGTTTCCTCTTATCGGTGACGTTAAAATCAAATGAATACTTCCAATGCGAAATGAATGTCCAACGATTTGTCTTCTAAGGGAGAGTGAGCAAAAAAAGAGCAGAAGAACTGAAGTATCCATAGAAGCAGATTTCGGCCTACCGTTGTAATTTGCAGTAAAGAAACTGTGGTTAATGTTGGTGTTTCCTTGAAAAATTTAATAAAGAATTCTCATTAATTTAGAATATTAGAATGCTGGATGTCATTACCGTTAAAGGAAGATACTGGGTTATTGGGTTTCGCCTAAAGCACAAGCTTGAATAAAAAGTTTAAGCAAGTCTATATATATAAAAATGAATATCTGTCTGTCTGTGTACAAAAATAGTTTGTAAGAGAACTCCTCTCACACGGCGTACCCGATCTTCATGAAACTTTCAGGGCTTATTCGTGTCGGCCAGGAGAAGGTTTTTAACTATGTCCATACAAACAAAAAATTAAAAATCAATTATTTCTGCTCCTGCTTACGGTATTTGAACAAAATTTGGTGCGTAGGTTTGGTGTACATATCTTAAGTGCTACTGCAAATATGGGCGGGATTGGACAATGGGGCGTGGAACCTCCCATACAAACCATAAATTAAATATCCAATATTTCTGCTCCTGTTTACGGTATTTGAACAAAATTTGGTACATCGGTTTGGTGTACATATCTTAAGTGCTGCTGCAACTATGGGCGGGATTGGACTATGGGGAGTGGCACCTCCTATACAAACCACAAATTAAAAAGCAATTATTTCTGCTATTTAATTTTGTATTTCGGTTGAGTGAACATATTTTAAGTTCTTCCGCAAATATAGGCGTTTCTTATTATAATAGACCGATTGGCATGAAACATTTCCAATAAAAATAAAATTTGAAGGCAAAGCAACGTTTGCCGGGTCGGCTAGTTTGCAATAAAAATAAACAATTTAATTCTTATAGTTGGCATTGGGATAAATTAGTCAGCTATACAAACAACTAACCGATTGCGATACGTCCCTTGATTGTTTAGTTATTTGGTTGGTACACACAAATCACCTTGCAACGCTTTACAACCCTTAGCAATACATTTTTTTCTCCCAGTTTGCTTAAGTCTCAAAGGAGTCTATAATGAATGTACCAGCATACTGCACAAATAATCATTGATATTTAGAAATAAATGTAAGCACTTCAAATATTACACTTCTTCAGCCACCACCATGATGATCGTTAAAATGTACCAAATGTGAGGAAAAAATCCAAACAAAAAGTGTGAGAGAGAAGTAGGTGCAAGGACCTTTATCAATGTTATTGCTGGCGTAATGAATCTCAGAAAGGGGTTGTTATGCATACCTATTTGTAACGCACCCATGTTCTCCTCCTCCTTCCCAATTAAACAAAATTTGAAGTCCTTACAATCCTTCCAGGTGCGAGCAAAGAACAAAGTCGGCTGATAAGGGTAAGAGGTGCCCAAATGTTTTTGCACACACAAAACATTTCATTTGCCATAGAGAAATTTTTGCACAGCAAGTTTAGTAGAAAAATATGACATTGAAATCATTACAATGACTAGGAAGATGTTGTAGGGTATGGAAGAGAAGGCTTTTTCAGACAGACGGACAGACAGACAGGCATTAAGTACGAAAATCGAAGGAATTGGACGGTGAACAAGAGCAACAACCACAAAATTCCAATCATAATATAAAAAAGAAAACTAAATTCAAAAATCTAAAAAGAGATTCCCACCTTCAGAGGCAATGATGGAGCCCAATGTCTGTTATAAAAAACTTTTGCAAATCCTCCATTTCACAGCAAAGTTCGATAAGAATTTTACAATATAACCTTTACAATACAATACACTCTTAACTAACAAAAGTGCAAGTGGTTGGTGTCGTATTTTACGATATTAGAAAGGCTGCTATTCAGAAATATCAGCCAATATGAAGGCGAGTAAACGGCAGGAACAAGGAAGCCGTTTTGCCACTCTGTAGAGATTTGAAGTTCGAAGTTGTATGGCTCGGCAGGAACGGGTTCACTCTGGCATATATTTACCTCAAGAGATTTATCAAATATAAAAAATAGCAAGGATTAGCATTCGTTTCCAGAATTTATTTGAAAGATTACACCTTGCAGGATATACAGATTTATGAGTAAAGCCAAACTCTTCTTACACGCATGGGGGGAGGAGCACAAGAACTGACTAGAGCATATCAAACAAATTCTCTAATAGATCAGTCGACATAAAGCTTACTCTACACCACTCAACCTCATTACATTTCAGGACTTTATATGTAAATGTCTCAATTGCAGTGGAAATGATAAACTTAGGATTTATATCGTAGAAATTGCAAACGTGGGTTCTGGGAATAAACAGAAGTATCATACCGTTCAACAAACACTATGATTAACCCACACATGACGCCTGTAGTAAAAAGTCGATATTCTTTTTTGAAAGTGGCTGCGCTCAGACGATGTCCTGCAAAATTTCATAGCTTTTCTACCATTTGCACTTCAGTTACCATGCATTAAGTGACGTTAATTTGGTTTTTTAGCGTTTAACGGTTGGTTGATGAATATCCCTGCAGTAAAAGACTCAAAGAAGTACTTTTTTAATTCAAAGAATGTATTTTCCTTTATGCATTTGAAAAATAATTCACTCTTTTCTAATATATTTTCAATGGCTTTTAAAAATAATTGAATCTAAATGACGTCCTTTGTGACGAATGTTCGACTATTGGCTGGAAGGTTTCAGCAAAATTGTCCCAACTCCCATCCAATTGTATTGCTTTAAATCATTAAATATTGTTGATTTTATTTCAAAAACTTCTTGTTTGCAATAACCTTTTAAGGAAAGAATCTTTTCCGGTAAGGTCAGGAAACCTTGGGGCCAATGGAATGTTGAGTTTCGCGAAATCAACTTATTGGGGAATATTCGCCTCGCCTGCCATAGAAAGTCTGGCTACAAGTAGTGACAACTTGAATCAACTTGTTGAAAGCAGCCAAAGTTGAAAGAGATTCTCTTCCAACATAGTCTAGAGAAGAAACTTCCTTTCAACATGTTTAATTTCTCAAACATTCATCTTAGCATTCATCGGTCACTCTCTAGAAATAAAACATGAATTTCTCATATTGATCCCTTTTGAAAAGAAGCGTGCACACCTGAAACTGTGTAACAAATCCTGCAAATTATTTCCCTACAACATCTTCACAATTTTAAAGACAATCTCTTCATTACTTTGCATCACGAAATCAAGAAAAAAATCATCCTCAAACGATGACGACGAGGAAAAAGTCTTTTTCCACTAAGACAATGAGTTGAAATTGGAATTGTCGCCAATCTGATCCCCAACAATTATTATCTGAATGCTCCAAAGAAAAAAGGATGTGGATCATACGATGATATCATTGCTGAAACTGAAATGTATTTGAACAGTCTTGACAAAATTCTTCGATGAAAGAAGCATCAAATTGTTAGCGTTGGAAGTGATCTTGAAATATTTTATGCAATAAAGTATTATGCAATAAAATATTTTAAAATTTATTTATTCAATATTCATATTTCTATTTTATTGCATAAGATATTTGGGCATAACAAAAAAGTTTACAGTGGAACGTATAAACGTGTTACTAATTCAAAATAATATCTGAAGCAATTTAATTGCAAAATATGCCGGGTTATCCATTTTTCTGTTTCAAAAGTAAAGTTAAATAAAACACACATAAAGCTGTGATTTCGATGAAACTGTTATTTCATTGTAATCCTTGAACCTTGCCATTATGTACGAAATACAAAGTCATTCAAATGACCGCCTCTAGATTGATTGCAGTAGTTGATCCTTTTGAGATAGTTTCCAACCACTTTTTTCGCACGTTTCGGGCGGTGTCTCAGCGATAACTTGACGAATGTTGGTTTTCAAATGCTCCGCATAAACACGGTCTCTGATATAGACCCACAAAAAAAAAAAGATATGACGACTATAATCACCCTGTAACGGACGAATCACTACTGTTGTAGTAAGTTTTAGTTATTTTTACGCGTTCTACGTTCTTCTTGTTAAACGATCCATATTCACAAATGACAAACCTTTTACTACATAAATAACACTTCAAATGACAGGTATTAACAGCTGACAGCCTTGCCAGACCGGCAGATACATGAATAACCCTTGCCATACTTGCTGGAAATCGTGCGAAATAACAAAAAAAAGCAACAGTCGGACGAAGGCGTTCATAGACTATCTAGAAAATGGAAGAACAATAAATAGCAAATATTGTGTAGGCCAATGGGGCATTTGAAACACGAAATCATGAAAGAAAACTTCCTCAAACAATGGAGGAAAAAGTGTTTTTATACCATGGCAGTGAGTTGAAGTTGGAATTAGAATTGTCGCTAAATTCATTGCACTCTGCCTATGTGGTCCTCAACGATTATTATCTGGATGCTCAAAAGAAAAAGGATGTGGATCATATGATGATATCATTGCTGAAACTGAAATGTATTTGGACAGTCGTGACGAAATTCTTCTATAAAACAGACATCAAATTGTTAGCGTTGGAAGTGATCTTAAAATAGACTGTGTTGACGATTAACGACAAAAAACGTGTATTTTTCTACGTCAATCTGGAGACTTTTTGGCCGATATATCAGTGTTGACATGTTGACATACAAATTTTGAGTTGCAGTAACAGATATCACCTTCTTATGCACCACGCATTGCTGGTAATATGCCAGATTACTTAATTAGGTGTCATCGGCCATCCGGCAGATACTAAGACCTAGGTCGCAAGTCCTGAACTATTTGCCAAATTCCATGAAAGAACTCACTTCTGGTTATTCGAAAGTGCATAACGATCGTATAACCGGAATTAGAAAGGCAGACGCAGTATTTTTCAAAAAAAAATTTTGTCAAAAAAAAAAACAAAAAAACAAAAAAACCCTTCCGCCGAATCGTCTGAAATTTTAATATGTTCTTCACAACATCAATGGCTATCGCCCGTACTAGAACCAAATTACTATTTCAATTATTTCGTATTTTTTTGATTAAAAAACTGAAAAAAAAACCCGATTTCTAGAGTGTCAAATTCAAAACCGCGCCATTTTGTGAATTTTTTTTTAATACGGTACATAGCTACAGTCACTCTAATTAATAATTTTTTGGTTTTTGTGTTTCAGATAAATAGAAGAGCCAAAATGGGCAACACCGTCAAGGTCCAATTTTTCGGGAGGGTCAACTTCAGCGACATTTTTAAAATTAAAAAAAAAAATTTTTTTTAATTTTTGTATGAAAAGAAGTTAAATAAAAAGCCTAAAAAAAATAAATATCTTTTTCATTTTTTTTATTGTAAAAAAAAATCCTGAAAATACCCTAAATTTTCGAGCTCTAGATCACTGAAATTCCTTAAGTACTTCTCGTTTCTTTAAACTTTCCTTAGATTAAAAATAATGTCTTTCCAAACGAATTTCATAATGGTTTTTCGTTTATGATTATCGTTCATATACGTTATATATTAAAACTACCTAAAAATTTTGTACTTTATGTAATGACTAAGTTCTAACTCTTTCGGCAAGAACACCCCCCACACCCTGGGCACAAACGGAAATTCTGCAGTTTTAGGATTTCCTACCTACGACTACCTATATCTTTGCAAAAATATCAAATATATTTAAATCGTTTGTTTTATAAATTAAACGCAATTTTTGTATTAAAAGAAAAAAAGCTATGCATAATCTTTTAAATTAATAAATTATTTGAGGAATACCAAGTCTGAACTAACTTAATACTAGCAATAAGTAAAGCATGTTAATAAAAAGCGCAAATATGTGGTCTTTTTTTATTTTATGAAATTTTGAAATGTTGGTTTAAACGGGACAGGAATCATGCTAAAAATATACTGATTACTACGTCCACAGCAATTCCAGGATAAATCACCTGAATTTCGCATCCTAAACTCCGTTTCCAACTCCGACTATATCGTACAGCCTTGCTAAATATCAATGCATTCATTTCATTAACTTTCAGTCAATTGCTTCTTTACACAGTACAGATTCATGGGGAAGCAGCTTGTAGTACATGATGTTCTGCCAATCCCACCAAAAACACATGCAAAATCTTCCTGACTGGCTTCGCTATCCTTTACGTCCAGGCTACGAAGAGTTTCAATGTTATAGAGATGGCCGTTACAATTCATTACACTAACTTTCATTTCCCACCCTCGTTTGCGTTGTCATTCCTTAGCAATGTTTCTTTTGACTATTAAAATAACATTTTGACATCACATAACTGGTTTTGTCTACCGGTTATCGTAGACTCTCCGTAGACTTCACAGTTTCTTTCAGCCTTTCTGCTAAGTCCATAAACTCTAGAGCTCTGGCGCTGGTTGATGCTGGCGTTGGCGTTGGCGTTTTCGAGTGGAACAAGTGGAGCAGTTTGTAACAGAAACCTCTCTGCCAGCTAACGTTCATTGCTATCGTCAATTGATGCACAAGTACGTACGAGTACTATTTGTAATATATCTTGATTAGCTTATATGATCTCAGAAATTTTTTGCATTCAATTAAGCATCCATGCCTAAGTTATTTATAGGCAGCCAGTTTCCTTTGATTTCGTTGTTAACGATCAACAGAATTCTTTGAGACGCCCACGATTTGTTTACAAAACGCTCGATATTTTGTGTTTTGCAACGTAAAACATTGACAGTGCAAAATTTACGAAAACGGCTGTAAAGAAACGGTCAATGTCAGCGGTAGATATAAAACAAACAGCGAAACGCTAAACGAGAGAAATTGGTTCATATTTCGAAAGGAGAAGGCGCATAGTTCTGTAAGACCAATAAGGCGATTGTCGTTTAGTGATTTCTATTTGTAAAGGGTGTCCCAACAAGAACGCAAGATTTAAATTTGGCGCCATTCGAAATGTCATTGTTTGACTTTTGAACAATTGTTATTGTTTGCTAGTAGAAGGTATGAGGTTAGTAAAAATGGAGCGCTACACGATTGAACAACGCATTCTCATTGTGAAATTGTTTTACCAAAATGGTGAAAGTTTTCGCAAATTGCGATCAATTTGGGGTCACAATAATACTCCAAAAGAGTCAACCGTAAAGAGATTGATGGATAAATTTGCCAAAACTGGGTCTATTAGTGATGTAAAGACAACAACGCGCCTTCGACCAGGTCGATCGGCCGAAAATGTCGCAGCTGTACGTGATGATATCGTTCAAACTCCATCCACCTCAATTCGACGCCGAGCTCAGCAAATTGATGTCTCCAAATCCACTATGCAGCGAATTTTGACGAAAGATTTGCATCTTCATGCATACAAAGTTCAATTGACTCAGGAACTGAAGCCAGCTGACCATTGACAGCGAAGGGAGTTCGTTAATTAGCTATTGGAGAGACAACATGAAAATGCTGATTTTGCCGATAAAATCATCTTCAGTGACGAGGCTCATTTCCATCTTGATGGCTTCTTCAATAGGCATAATTGTCGCATTTGGGGTGAGGAAAATCCTCGAGTGATGCAAATGCATCCTCAACGTGTCACTGTGTGGTGTGGATTTTGGGCTGGAGGAATCATTGGACCTTTTTTTATGAAAATTGGGAATGTCAAGCGCAAACAGTCAATGGTGTTCGGAAGCGTGAAATGATAACCAGTTTTTTCGTGCTTAGAATTGAAGAAATGAATGTGGAGGGCATGTGGTTGCAACAAGACGGCGCCACATGTCATACAGCCAGAGAAACAATTCAATTGCTGCATCAGTCATTTAAATCTTGCGTTCTTGTTGGGACACCTTTTTAAAATTTAGTTGATTGTCACGTTAATTAATTATTCATTTGTGTGTGTGTGTCTGTGTGTGCCAAATTGGTGCGTTGATATCTCTGTTTCTGTGGCCCATAAAATACGTAATTTATATCAATTATATGGGTGTAACTCGTTTTGCGCTATGCTGTTGTTGTTGTTGTTATTGTTATCATAAACGTTTTTATTTGTTGTCGCCCAATTCAGCAACTTTTGTTTGTTTTAATTACAGCCATTGGAAAAAAATTGTATTATTATGTTTGTTTTCTGCTCCTTTTTTTCATCATTTTCATTAATTGTAAACATCATCAATGTTGCGGCGTCTCAGCTATTGTGGCGCGTATTCGGCACGAAATGTCACATGCACAGCAAATTATTTACAATTTATTCCATCCGTTCGTTCGTTTCTTTTTTCAGTTTTTTTTTTCTCATTTTTTTTACTTTGTTCATTTTCAATTATATTTGTTTTTAATTGTTTTACTACAATGATGACGGATAAATAATTAATAATAGTAAACATTTAAAATATAATTGAAATTAATGAAAAATTTCGAATGCAACAAAACAAACAAATTCATGTTTCCGCAATAGTTTTGAACGGGAATGACAGAGAGGGAGAAATCATTATAGAAAAAACAAAAAATAGTTTTGAAAAACATATAAAGAATAATAAAGGATTCGGTCATCCATCATTTTCACAATCTCATAACTATTTATATTTTTAAAACTCTTTCTGCTGCCAACTGATCATTTACGTTTTGGCAACAGAAAATAGTCGCTGGCGGCTAAATTTGGAGAATTTGTTAGAGAAGGGGAAGAAGTAATTCTTAGTCCATCCAACTCAAGGCGGAAGAGGGCAAAACGATTCGTTTTCTTTTAAAAAAGTCAGCGAAGAACCGCTCTTAGTGTTATGTCACATTACTATTTGGCAAGCAGAAGTTTTCGCCGGTTTACTGTCAAGTTACGAATTCTTTTTTACTCATCTCCTGGTTAGTTTTCTGCAGACAATTCAGGCTAAGAATCTTGGCATTATTAGCTAACAATCTGGAAAAGAATAAGTCTACAGAGACAGCGAAAATTCAATTTCGGAATAACAAAACAGGCAAGTTTCATCAATTTACTACGTGGCACAGCATATTATGAGCGGTTTAAAGTCTCAATTTTTATGTTCATCAATCTTTTACTTTTTGATTAAAGCAAAAAAAAGTTTTGGGCTTCTAAACGTGCAAAATTCATTAGTCATCCTGAATTTGAAAATAATGAACCCAATCTCATAAACTTTTAATAATATTAAGTCATCAGCCTAATCAAACGGCATTCGGAAACAAAAAGACAACACCTCCAGTGCTACGCAGGCTATGTTTGGATGGGAAGAGGAATTCAAATTATACCAAATGTTTCCCTTTATCCAAATTTAATGGAGATCGACGAGCCGGTTAATAATAATATATAATTTCGTACTTAACCTTTGAATTATTTTCGAATTTACTTTAGTTCATTTCATGCTTTTTAGCTTACCTGCAAAGAGAGGAGGAGGGAAAAAAATAACATCAGTAAATGTTCAATGTCGAAAGGTTATGCCATTATGTGGTAATTCATAAATGATATAGGATTGAGTAAATAAAAACGAATGAAATATAAGAAATGAAAATACTAAATATAGAAATTATTCCAAGAAATTGAACTGAACATATCATATACTTGTACTTTCGGAACATTAAGAACATAACAGTTCTAATACTCTGTTCATAAATATATTTTCCTTCTTCATAATACATACGAGTGTTTTCAAGCAAGATCATTACAATAATGAAAAGGAATGAATGAAATGAAAATAACGTGGATTGAACATATTGAAAAGATTTACATATTTAAAGTCTTGCTATCTTCTTCCTCTTCTTCTTAGGTGGCGAGTAACAAGTAAAACCAACATCTGGTACAGTCGGATTTTTGTTTGACGAGAGAAGGCTTTATCATTGAATCGCTTGCTTAGCCCATAATAACATCTGTTAGCAAACAATACCCTCCTCTTTATCTCGATGCTAACATCTTTCGTTTTGTTTAAAGCGAAACCGAGGTTGATGAAATCTTCCACCACTTCAAAATTATAGTTGTCAAAGTTCACACAGCGCCCCAAACGAGTAGACTCGTTGTTCGTTGAAACCAATAACTTTGTTTTGGCCTCGTTTGCCACCAGACCCATTTTCGCTGCTTCCTTCTCGATGCTTGAGAAGGCTGCAGTAACATTTCGCAGTTTTCGACTAATAATGTCTATGTCATCTGCATAGGCGAGCAACATATGGCTTTTATTAAAGATGGTACCAGTCGTGTTAACTGCAGCTTTTCTCGTAATCATCTCCAACAGTATGTTGAAGCAGTTAACGTCTTCCGACATTCGGTCAAGTATTCCCTGGTAACGCCATCAGACATCCGTTTGATGCTAGCTAAAGTGAGAAAACGACTTAGGTCAGTAGGTGAATTCTGTTACCAAAACTCAACTCACCAACCTAGTGTGATCGTTGACAGTCCCAACACTAGAATCGGATGCAGTGGCCTGATAAGTCGCTCATCTGAGGTTTAAATTATCATGAAAATACCGAAGAAAAGGTGTTGGTATACAACCTGTTTATAAAGGCGTCCCAAATAGAAAGTTAGTGCACGTGGGCGATCCAAAAACAAGCCGACCTGACGTAGAGATGATGGCGCCAGCAGTTTGAAAAAAATTATTTTGGTAAAAAGTGTCAACCTTATAAAACGCATGTTTTAAGTTTTAAGGCGCCACGTTGTTTAACATTTTTATTTGAGGCATCAAAAGTAAATGATCTCAGTGAATTTGTAAACATGGAAAAAAATTGGTCACCGTTATGTACCTAATTCAATATTTCAAATTGAAAGATCTCAGTCCAACCAATATTAAAACCGAACTAAATTCTACTCTGGAGGAGTCCGCTCCTTCGTTTACGACTATAAAATATTGGAAAGCAGAGTTTAAACGAGGCCGTACCAGCTGCCAAGACGAACTCCGTAGAGGCCGACCAATTGAGGTGTGCACACAGACAGACATAGTTGAAAAAATCCACAAAGTGGTATTGGATGATTCTCGGCTGAAAGTGCGTGAGTATAGCTGAAGTGATAGGAATTTCAAAAAGTGTTATATACCGTATATTGACCTAAGATTTGCAGATGCGAAAGCTGTGCGCAAGATGGGTGCCGCGCTCGCTTTCAATATAGCAAAAACAGTGCCCTGAGGATATTTCAGCAATGTGTTTGGCGATGTTTCACCGCAATTAAGCCGAATTTTTACGTCAATTTATAAGCATGGATAAGACATGGGTCACCACTTCACACCTGAGTCCAAGGAGCAGTCAAAGCTGTAGGCTGGAAAGGGAGAATCGTGCCGAAGACGGTTCCATTTGCAGGCCAGGTCATGGGGTAAGTTTCACGGGAAGCATATGGGATTATTGGTATTGATTATCTTCAGAAAGAAAACCCCATCAATGGCGAATATTATGCTAATTTATTGCAGCATTTAGGTGACGAAATTATGAAAAAATAGGCCAAATTTAGCGAAAAAGAAAGTGTTGTTTCATCAAGACAGTGTTCCAGTTCACACATCAACCATTGTGATGACCAAAATTAACGAATTAAAGTTTGAATTGCTTTATCACGCTTGTTATTCGCCAGATTTAGCTTCCTCGGACTATTTTCTGTTTCTAAACTTGAAAAAAATGGTTCGATGGTAAAAGATTTGCCAACAATAAAGAGATGGAGCCTACGGTTGATGGCTATTTTAAGGAGTTTGGCAGTTCTTATTATAAACAGGGTATAGAAGCTATTGAATATCGCACTGGAAAGGTGTATGGAGCTAAGAGGAGATTATGTTAAAAAATAAAGAAAATTTTTCACATTTTTTAGGTATTTCCTGTGTTAGATTGACTGGTTTTGGGATCGCCCTCATAATTATAATATACATAGATTTTTATTATGAACTATGTTCCCTTTGCATGCCCAACTAGGACGCCACCTATCATGCATTAATTGCACTATTTGTGAAATCATTGCCGACATGTCTGCAAACATCCAGCCTAGTTTTTAGCGTAATCAAACGTTTGCAATGGTTATAGTTTCAATGTGTCTAAAGAAACAATATTGCGAATACTTTGGCTTTTGCTCTCTTAGCCGAATTTAAATACGGCAATCCCCTGTATAAAAACCGGTTGCATTGGGATACCTTAGAAGTGATTCATTGCACAAAAGTTTGCTGCTGCTGTTGCTGCTGCGTGGAAGCCGGCAACAGGCAGCAAGATATTTGCTTAAACACAGCATTACAGTCGATATTGGCTTCACAACTTTTCACTCGACACTCGCGTTGTGCTGTTAAACTACCAATAATGTGAGAGTGACATAAACACGACCAATTTATTTATGATCACAATTTATGAGCAGTGGAACAGTTGCTGGACTGGCTCTAGCTGGCTGGTTGACTGGCTCGATTTTATGGGGCGACCATAACAAAATTTATTTGAAAACAGCGGCAAAAACAATAATTCAAAATATTTCAATCGTTGTTTGAAGTGCAGTTACTGGGGTACCATCCGGGCAATGAGGAGTTCATTAACATGGTCATCAGCAAATGTCCGTTTGAGTGGTGGCAAACATGTTTTGGCGAGAGAAAACACTTGAATAACACTTTTTTTTTGCAACATTTCCAAATAAATTAAATTAAAGCGATTTGTCATACGTACGCACTCGTAAAGTTTTAAAATAAACAAATTTATAATGTTTTTTATGTGCGTTTAATTTGTTTAGTTTTTTTGTTTTTTGTTTATCATTGAATGATAAATTATTAATCATCTGCTAATGATCAGCAACAGATCGATTCCCCTCGATCGTCTGTCACAAACGCACATTTTTTCGCCGCTACAGTAACAGACGCTAACAAAAACGCGGCCAGCACGCGTCTCAGCAACGTTCAACAACTGACAAATATTGTAGTATCTCTGGTTAGCGTTCGCTTAAAGTTCACTGCACTTGAGTAGAGTCATAAAGTAGCAGAGAAACAAAAACAAAAAAAGGCAAAAAATTGCCTCAGTAAAAACACACGTAGGTTGTCACAGTTACTAGTAAGCGTTATAAATTCATTAGCGACGGCATTTGCTGTAAATGTCATGAAAAAAAAAAATTACAATGAATAGACAAAATAATAGACGAGAAATCAACTGTGAATTGAAATATAGATTTGTATGTAATGAAGCCATTTAGAATTCCATAACTAGAGGTGGTTTATTTCGCAAGATACACTCTAATAGAGGTACCCGTATAAAGATAGCTGTGATGAAATGGCCAAACAACCGCAACACATGCGCTAATATCCGCAAATAAAATAATTTTTTAGAAGGTGTAGAAATTCCATCGCTAATTAGCTAATAATAATATATACATTTAAATAAAATCAACAAGTAAGATTTATAATAAACTAAAATTTTCAACAGTCTGGCATATTTTCGCAAATGTCCGCTAAAATTTGCTAGTGGAACTTAAATAGAGATTATATTTCTTAATTATAATGAGTCCCCAACAGACATATCTGCAACACTTCCGCCCACGACTGCCAGCATTATTTGCCTAAAGTTGTCATTCTCACGCCATATGTTCGCAATTGTAGTTTTTTTAGCTGACATATATTTATGTAGGTGACGTATATAAGGTCTAATAAAAATAAATTTTATTTTTGCATGACATTGAAGGCTTTCTTTAGCATGGTTAGAATAATTCAATTTAATTCAAATATGCGCTGTTTTGTTCGCTAACTTGTTGCCATTTTAAATAAAATTTCCTTGTGCCCTTCTCATAGAACCCCTCCCTCGTACTTGTTGATAAATAAGAGAGAAAAACTGCTGCAAACCTTCCTGCAGTAAAATCATTCGCCATCGATAGGAACAGGCGGTAATTACTTTGCGCCAGGTCTTGACTATAGATTGGATGCGCAAGAGCATCTTAAACAAGCTCTCCGAGCTTCTGGCGAGTCGCTGGCTTTATGTGTATTATCTGGCTTTTTACTGATGGAATACAATCTCTTTCCTATTGGCCAAAACTGGCCACTTCTGGGCGATTGTTTCCTTCAGACAGTTGTCAGTGCAGGTCAAGTGATTTTCACAAACTTCTTTTGAGGCGAATTTTTCACCAGCAAAATCATTCGCCATAGACAGGGAGCAGGTGGTAATTACTTGGCGCCAGGTCCTGACAATAGGTTGGATGCGTAAAAGCATTACAAACAAGCTTCCCGAGCTTCTGGTGAGTCGCTGTCTATATGTGTACTATCTGGCTTTTTACTGATGGAATACAATTTCTCTCCTATTGGCCAAAACTGGCCACTACTTGCTTCCTTCAGACAGTTGTCAATGCAATTCAAGGGATTTTCATAAACTTTTTTTCATCAGCAAAATTATTCGCTATAGACAGGAGCATAGGAGGTGGTAATTACTTGGTGCCAGATCCTGACTATAGGTTGGGTGCGTAAGAGCATTACAAACAAGCTCCTCGAGCTTCTGGCGAGTCACTGTCGCATGTGTGTGTGATCTGGCTTTTTCCTGATGGAACACAATTTTTCTCCTATTGACGATTGCATTCTTCAGACAGTCCAATTGTTGTCAGTTTACATCCGAATTAAGAATTACGTCCGAATTAAACAATTCTCTGTCAATCCTACTTAACACACAGGTAAACCTTCATGAACTTCATTAACTACTGACTTGGCCACCATTTGCGTCAGCTCATCGAGATTCGACCACGACTGTTTTCTCTTGACGTTATCGTACGTAAGTAATTCATTTTTTTATCGTCAGTCATTATCCGCTTCAGAAATGGGCCGATTTTGTTGCGATACAGCGTCGATAGGCAGATAGAGATTCGGTTCATGAGGTGTTTTTTGCATAAAATGAACTTGGCATTATAATTGTGAAACACGTTAAAAACAGAATTATTGCAAGGACAAAAGTACCGTTATCTGCACAAATCCCAAAGTTTGTGTCCATGGTTATTTCGTCCAAACGAGTATTTTAATAGAACATCATAACATCAATAAATGTACCATTACACAAATAAAGCTAATTTATGGGTGGCCTTATAAATAGGAAACGCAGATTTTTTAAACTTTCCCCATACAAAATGAACAAATATAAAGGACAGAAAATTAGGTTATGGTAATATAACGCTTGCAAATTATATGGAAAGATTGAATGTCGGGGTAAATCGATCTATTTATATGGTCAATTTATTTGAAAGGCGCTAGAAGGATATGGGCTATTTGTAACGCCAGCTATGATCTGGCAAAATACAGGGTAACTGATAAATGTTGCTTGCATTAAGGAATTCAGATAATGTTATTTTATTCATATACATTGATTCTCTTTACTAATTTGAAAAACAATACGCAAAAATGTACTTAATTTGAATTGTAAATCAATGAACAGGACGTATTCAATTATGAATTGCTTTTGTTGAGCTATGCTATAAAATTTACTTGTTACTTATTGTGAATTGATTAATGGATTGTAAAAAGATAAATTGTAAAGTGACAAGTTAAGTTAGTATGCCAAAAATGGCACATCTTTGCATCACATCATAGCGAGTAGTCATTTTCTACCCTCATCTCGAATTCAACATTAAATTTATCTATTATAATTTAAACAGAACTTCCATTCCTCATCAACTCTTTCATAAGCATTATATGGTAAGGTAAAACTGCGAACCTCACAGATCTCTCCACTATTCCTAATCCTTTGGGGTTTAATCTCTGGTTTTCTCTTCCTACCTAAATCGTAGTACGAAAGATTGTAGGAATCTAAGACTGGCCTCAATTTCTACGCTAACCTGCTAGCACAAACAGGTGAAATCTGCCTTTACCAAAGATACAGTCCACATCACAACAACCACAACTTCGCTGTAAATTGATCCACGTCAACCGCTATCATCAAACTCTCTCCAAACGCTAACACCAATCGACCCTTCCCCCCTTAGCACAAACGCTAACGTTGGTTCATCCATGAATAGATTAGTTGAACTTTAGATTTCTAAATGTTTACCAAGCCGTACGAAGGAATATAGGGTTATCCATTTAGTGGCCTCAAAAATTCCATTCTGTCAAGGATGTCAGCTGTTAAATATCTGTCATCTGAAGTGTTATTTATTTAGTGAAAGGTTGCTGTTTACGAATATGGACCGTTTACCTACCGAAGAATGAGTAAAAATAGTTAAAGCTCACTACAAATGTGCTGATTCAAACGTGGGCTTTCAAATCGTACAACATTTTCTCCAGCTATGAAGCTCACTTCTCACTTGGTGGTTACGTGAACAAACAAAACCATCGCATATGAGGCTCGGAGGATCGAGAAGTGATTGGGCCATTACGGCCTGGAGGTGTCACTGGGCCGGATTTTTTCGAAAATGACTCTGAAGCAACCTCAAAAGGATCCATTGCTGCCACCAATTCAGAGGCGGTCATTTATTTTATACATAATGACAAGATCCAAGCATTATAATCAAAAATAACAGTTTCATCGAAATCATAGCTTTATGTGTGCTTTGTTTAACATTACTTTTGAAACCGAAAAATGGATGACCCTATATAAAGGAAAGAAAATCAAGTTATGGTTGCCTAGCGCTCACAAATTGCAGGAAAAGATTGAACGTCGGTAAAGCGATTAATTTGAGTGGGAGGTACCAAACTGTGCGGAAATTTAGTCCATTTTCATTCTCAGCTCCAAGTTTATGAAACGCTTAGCTTGTGCTCAAGTTGGCTGAATTTTATTTGCAATTTTAAAAAAATCGTGAATATAAGAATAGTCGTATGTTTCAACTTAATACAGTCAGTCTAACAAACGCACAATTCGATATGCCATGAATAAGTTTAAATTCAAACTTAATTATTGAATAGCGGACAACTTCGTATATAATTTAGTGTCCATAACTTTAGCTAGCCATAAAAATGTGTCTTCAAAAAATTTCTTCAAAACTTTGTTAACAATTTTCTTCAAAAATTTGCTAACAATTTTCTTCAAAAATTTGATAAAAAATTTTCTTCAAAAATTTCCTTAAAACTTTCTTCAAAAATTTTCTTCCAAAATATTTTTCAACAATTTTCTAAACATTTTCTTTAAAAATTTTTTCAAAAATTTTCTTCAAAAGTTTTCTAAAAATTTTCTACAAAACTTTTCTTCAAAATTTTTCTTGAAAAACTTTCTACAAATTTTCTTCAAAAATTTTTTTTCAAAAACTTTTCAAAAATTTTCTTCAACAATTTTCTGTAAATTTTTAATTTAGAAATTATTGGGGAAGGTTGAATGTCGGTAAATCTATCAATTTGTGTGGGAGGTGTCAAACTGTATGGAAATTTAGTTTATTTTCATTCTCAGATTCAATTTTACACGCGTAGTCTGTGCTGAAATTGGCTGGATTTCATGAATATAAGAATGTATTTCGTGCGCTCGGATCAACTTAGTAATCTATATAGTCGGTCTAACAAGTGCACAATTGGGTATACCATGAAAAATTTGAAATTCAACTTTGATTATTGAATAATTTAGTGGGTATAACTTTAGCTAGCCTCAAATTTTTTTTTAAAAATTAAAAAATTTCTTCAAAAATTTTCTAAAAAATTTCTTCAAAAATTTTCTAAAAAATTTCTTCACAAAATTTCTTCAAAAATTTTCTAAACATTTTCTTCAAAAATGTTGTAAAAATTGTCTTAAAAATTTTCTAAAAATTTTTTTAAAAAATCTTCTAAAAGTTTTCTTCAAAAATTTTCTAAAAAATTTTTTCAAAAATTTTCTACAAATTTTTTTTTAAAATTTTGCTAAAAAATTTATTGAAAAATTTCCTCCACAAATCTTCTAAAAATTTTCAATTTACATATTATAGGGGAAGGTTGCATGTCGGTAAATCGATCAATTTGTATGGGAGCTATCAAATTGTGTTGGAAATCTTTTTTTCACTCTCAGATCCAAGTTTATTACACGCTTAGTTTGTGCCCAAATTGGCTACATTTACTATTTTTTTTTTTGCAATTTAAAAAAAGATATGAACCTAAGAATGTAATGTCGGTAAATCGATCAATTTGTATGGGAGCTATCAAACTGTGTGGAAATCTAGTCTTTTTTTCATTCTCAGATCCAAGTTTATTACACGTTTAGTTTGTACCCAAATTGTCTACATTTACTATTTTTTTTTTGCAATTTAAAAAAAGATATGAACCTAAGAATGTATTTCTTGCGCTCAGATCAACTTAGTAATCGATACAGCCGGTCTAACGAACGCACAAGTCGGTATACCATGAAAAATTTGAATTGAATAGACGACTACGTGCACAATTTAGCCAGCCACAAAAAATTGTCTTAAAAAGTTTTCTAAAACTATTTTTTTAAAATACTCGTAGTCGAAATATGACCAGCATTTGTTGGTGGGAATTTTCACTTTTTTATCGCGAAATTTACATAGCAAATTAAAATACTCTCGAGTTATTTCGAAACGATTTCTAGCATGACGCTTATTAGTAGATTTGCTTATGCGTATGGCTATGGAGCTGCTCTTTTCGCCATTTAAAGCCATCGCGCTTGCTAATAATTCATAACAGAAAGCCATGAAATATGTGTTATTACTCTTGTCTAAATATAACATATTATTATTAACCGACATTTTAGCTAACACAAACAAAAACAAACTGCTGATGATTGTGGTAATATTGTTATGGGTACCAAAATATTTTTACGCAACAAAACATCACGCTGGGCAAACACTTCGCAATAAAAGACCAGACTAGAAGTAATGAACGATATTATAAATTAGATAAAGAAGCAACTCTCCAAATTACAAAGTTTAAATGAGGAATAGAGGAGCAGAGGTAGCGAAAAAAAAAAAACAGAAGTGGGGGGAAGGAAAGGTGGCCAAGTAATGATTTCTTACAATCGTCTGCCGGCAGGCCTGCTGGACGAATCAACGAAATAGATGAAGAAACAATATTTGTAAAACAAAAAATACGCAACGCTTTTTCTATACAATGAATTTTTTTTTTTAATTAACCTTAAAATCTACAAGTCGAGGTTACACAAAAACAAAGCTAAAGCAAGAAAAAGAGAGACTACAGAGAGCGACAAAATCAAAGCGTAATAAAAAGAATTACACGAATAGATGTATAGACAGCCAAGTGCTCACACAAGGTCAGCCAGCAATTGAATCGAAGATGTTTCTAATGAATTTCAAAGAACTTTCACTGCCACCTGCCGGTGCATCAATGACAGCGAAGAAAACTAATCATCTGCTGCCAACTAAGTGGATATTTTGCAAACGCTTCGGAAATTTCCCTTGAAATTGTTTAAAGGGAAATGGAAATTAAAATCTCAGACCGGATCTAAGGGTATTTATTATATACATTGTAGACTAATGAAATTGAGTGACGGGGAAGACGAAGAAGACGGCATGAATCTGGAATCTGTAAATGAATGAATTTTTTACATTTGTAAACGTAGTATACGATAGCCATGAAACAAGACACTTTTAATAATGAAATAACATAAATTATCATATTAATTGAAATGTACATTAATTTTCACTTGATACGTGTGGAACTTCACATGCGGCACGAACTGCAAATACAGTGGAATCGAAGTGGAAATATTTATTACAGAATCGCAGGATAGAGGCACAATAATGTGGTAGGTATGGGGTTTAAATGCTTTAAATAGTCAATATTAAACATAATCTTATTACAAAAAAAAATAAGTAATTTATACTTTTACAGCTACCGGATTCACTGAACCAGACGAAAAGGAAATTTATGTATGTAAGTTGAAATTTGCCATATAACGATATGAACTGACCGTGTCTGGATGGTTAGTACACGCGATTATCGTCCGAATGACCACGGGTACAATTCCTCATACAGCCACATATCATAATTTGTGTCTAACGAACACTTCGAATATTCGAGTCATGGACAAATCTAATAAATAATTCTCCAACTGTGATGTCCGAAATCGTCGTTAAACTGTGGCTTCCTATGAGCGAGTTATCCACTTAATGGTTTCAAAACTGCCGGTCTGGCAAGGCTAACAGCTGTTAAATACCTATCATCTGAAGTGTTATTTATTTAGTGAAAGGTTTGCCATTTACGAATATGGACCGTTTAACAACCGAAGAACGCGTAAAAATAGTTAAAACTTACTACAAAAGTGGAGATTCAAACGTGGGCACTTTTCGTGCATTACAGGATAATTATGGTCGTCATAATCGACCTGCTGTGCAAGGAATTGGTAAGACTATAAAGAAATTTAAAGAGATTGGAAACATTACAGATTACAGATCAGGCCAGTGCATCATCGCAATGTACGCACTGACGAAAATATCGCTGCTGTTAGTGAAAATATGGCGGATGATCCGAATTTCAATTTAGAAGGCTTTGGCCGTAAGATAACTGACTTTTTTGACCTGCAATTAAAGATTATAAACTGGATATGTGGTTTCAACAAGACGGTGCCACGAACCACACAACTCGACCGATTTTGGCATTATTGCATGAGAAGTTTCCAAAAAGCGTAATTTCACGTTTTGGCGACGTCAATTGGCAACCAAGATCATGCGATTTGATGTCATTGACTTCTTTTTTTTGTGGGACTACATCAAAACTCGTTTTTACGCGGATAATCCCGAAACGTTGAAGCATTTGAAAACCAACATTCATCAAGTTATCGCCGAGATACCGCTCGAAATGTGCAAAAAAGTAGTTGAAAAGTACGTCAAAAGGATCTACTGCTGCAACCAATTCAAAGGCGTGCTTTTAAATGACATTGTCCAAGCATCATAATGAAATAAAAATTCCTTCGAAATCATAGCTTTATGCGTGTTTTATTTCACTTTACTTTTGAAACCGAAAAATTGATAACCCGGTACAACCATACCTCATTGCGTGTTAAATTTTTTTTTCTGAATTTGCCAAGAGAACAATAAGCAAAACACACACGGGTCAGTAGAACGCACGGGGGGGGCGGCAATATTATGGTCTGGGGATGTTTCTCATGTTATTGTGTCGGTCCGATACATCGAATAACCGACACTATGACCAGATTCCACAACAAAGAAAATACGATGTTGAACTATGCTGTAGAAAGTATGCCTCTTAGATGGGCATTCCAGCAGATTAACGATCCGAAGCATACTTCCAAGTTGCCCTTCTTGACTGGGCCAAGTCAATCTCCGGACTCCCAACCCAATCGAAAATCTTTGGGGATAGTTGAAACCAAAAACTGGAAAGCAGGTTCTTTAAAATAAGGATCAGTTATAAAATTTTATTAAAAAAAACTTGGTATAAAATACCAGTAGAAACCTGCAGGAAGCTTATTGCCAGCATGCCCAAAAGAGCCAACAAAATAATTGAAAATGAAGGTGGATATTCTGGCTTTTAACGAAACTTAGACAATTTAGCAGAAAAAACTTGATTTTTTTACTTTTTTGCTTATTTTAACTAAATGTACCTATTATTTTGTCCAATGTTTTTTGATTAATTTCTTACTTTTTGAAAAATACTGAATTTAATTTTTGTTTTTCTGTTATTGTTTTAGTACTTATGTTATTTCTAATGTTATAACAAAAGGAAGGAATTTGTTTTTTCTTTTAATTTAAATAAATTTTCGTCTACGAGCCTTTAAAAACAGACATAGGGTGTACTTATTATTTTGACCATATGTGTGCATACGAGTACGCGCCCAACACAGAGTAGAGGTGCACTTTATGGCTACAATTTATTAAAATTAATCTTCCTGCGAAAGGACCAGCTTTTTGAGAACCTAACACACCGTTTTGCAATGAATTGGAAAAGATCTGCAGAACATCAAAGTATTTGAAACTCATTTTTATGTACGACTTATGATCTACAGGGTGGCGCAATAGAACGTGCATATTGCATCATTTTTTTTTTTTGCGGGGTAGAAAAGGCGCGGGCGGGGGGCGCCTACATCGTTGGGTTGGCGGGCTCATGGAGTTTTAGTCGCTATGAATCACTTCGACGGGAAGCGTCGCGCATTTTGCGTGCGCGCATTTTACGAGAACTCTCGTTCATATATTGCTACTAGGCGACTATATTGTGCTGAATATGGACTACGGCGAATTTCTGAAGCTCCGAGTGGTAATTTAATTAAAATATGGGTAAAATGTTTTGAAGAGACCGGTTCAACATTTAAATCACAAGCAAATGGTCGCCCAAGAACATCTAGGACCGAAGACAATGTTGAGAGAGTTATGGAGTCAGTACGAGGAAATCCACAAATGTCGACTCGCAACATATCGTCTGTCTTACAATTATCGCGACTAAGTTTGCAACGAATTTTAACATTGGATCTTAAACTGCATCCATATAAGCTGCAATTAACACAAGAATTGAAAGAGTCTGACTTTATAGCAAGGCTCGCATTTGCTAATGAAATGCTTAATCGATTTGCCAATTTTGACAATATCCTTTTCTCTGACGAGGCTCACTTCCTTTCCGTCAAAATTGTCGTTACTCTAACAGTGAAAATCCCAAAATCAAACACCAGAAACCATTGCATAGTCCTAAAGTGACAGTATGGGCAGCAATCTCTGGCAGAGGAATAATTGGTCCGTTTTTCTTCGAAAATGCGCGGGGCCAAAACGTCACGGTTAATACGGAACGCCATGTTGAGATGTTGGACGGATTTTTGGCTCCAGAAATTAAAAGTTCAAGAATAGTGAATTCCAGAACTTGGTTCCAACAAGACGGAGCTACCTGTCACACATCAAATGCCTCCAAGGCGGTGGTGAAGCAGATGTTCCCTGGCAGACTGATTTCGAAAAGAGGTGATATCCCATGGCCCCCACGTAGTTTAGACTTGACGCCTCTTGACTTTTTTTTTGTGGGGATACCTCAAACACAAAGTCTACAGTTATAATCCAAGAAACATCGCTCAGCTCAAGGAGAATATCCGTGGTGAAATGGCAGCCATTACACCAGTATTACTGAAGAAAGTTTTCAATAATTTTCGTTTGCGGTTAGAGGAGTGCCATCGTAGAGAGGGTCACCATTTAGATGATGTTATTTTTAAAAAATAAACTCCATTTATTACTCTACAATGCCTTAGATTTATTTTAACCATACCTTTCGTATTTATTTTTTAATCTATTTTTTAAATATGCACGTTCTATTGCGCCACCCTGTATAATACTCGTATATTGATGGTCAATTAAATAAGCAGAACCCTCCCGACACGGAGGCACAGAGGTTTTGAGGGTGACAGACATGGTTACGATCAAAAATGGGGTTATCATGGGAATTTCATACCAGTAACAGTAAAATGAATTCTCTTAAATCGATGTTGCTGAAATCCATACAACACCCACTGTAATAAGAAGATGATATTTCAATAAAAGAACTTCTAGCAATTTGTACATTTCTTTATCAAAATATCAGCAGGATCTTCCCAGTTGACCACCCATCATTATAAAGACATTGATAACGTAATAACTTTTCACCTACAATTCCAATGTTCCTAATCATAATTTAAGACACACTTTTCACATCTTTGTATAATTATTATTAGGTGCTGATTAACCAAAATTTAATGCTAATTTATTGGCATAAAACCGCAAGCGAAACGAGTGAGCGGTGACAGAAAAAAAAACGACTCCTTCCCTCTCACGGCCTGTAAATCATGCGAGCAGCTGGAGGGACGGACATGCATTTTCTGACAAAAACAATTGATTTTAACAATCGATAAAGTAAATATTCAATATTTCAAATATCCAACCACAAAATACATTTATGTAGCTAATTAAGCAGCAGCTTCAATTTGGGTTTTATGAGAAAACGCGGTGTTCAAAAGTCTATCTATGTAGAGGAGATGCGACCGGGTTCACTGGAATGGGTAAAGTTTATGTTAATTTTTGAATATAACAAAGAAAAAAAATAGTGAAATCATCATGTTGGAAATAGATAAATACAAATAATAATAGTAAGCAATAAGCTTTAAGTGATGGGTAATGGCAAAGCATAGAATTGAAAATGCTGCTGCTGCCTGGCTGCCATAAAAAGTAATGAACGACGACACATGACTAAATAATGTTTATGTACAATATATGTATATTTATAAATAATTTATTATTTATGCAAAAAAAGAAAACAAAGAAAAACAATACAAAACACATTTACGAAAACACGAAGCCGTTGACGTCCTCAAAAGGTTGTTTGCGGTTAAGAGGCGATATTTTCAAGCGTAAACTAAGCAATTGTCTAGTTAAACACGAGTACTCCATTCAAAACTCAGTATTACCGCCCGTTTTGCCACCCTTCCCTCTACAGTATTACAAGTAAGCACCGGTGTCGACGTTACAATGAAAACCTTCAATGTAAATGCTCATTATTGCATATTCATATTTTGCTTTTGTTGTAATTAAATAATGTATTATTAAGTGATTTGTTAAGTTTATTGTTAAATTATAAACAACAAACGAACGAATCACAAACTTGTTGCTTTTTTCCAGCGCCGACGATTCATCAGTCAAGTCAATTAAAGACGTGTCCAAAAGTATCGACGGCGGTAAATAAAATTTTTTGCAATAAAAATTTTTTTTTTTTAATTATTATTATTATTATTATCCCCCATCACGTACTTGAAATGTCACATTATTTTAATTGAGATCAGTACTAAAATCAATATTTTACGATTATTAGCCAAATTGTCACTGCCTGTAGCAAATTTACAAAAATATTTATACTTTTTTGTAACTCAGAGTCAGAGTTGAGCGTTAAATTGATTGTTTTTGTCTACCGCTTACAAAACAAATGAACTAAGCAGGTAATTTATCTATAGTATGTTATCAAAGACAAGGTGGTCAGTCGGCAGATTAAGGCCAGATATATTGGCAGATTTTAAAATATTTATGCCAAGTCACTTGGTTGTGGCGTTGTACAGTGGAACCCCCCCGGATGTAGCAAAACTGTCTGTTTTTTTTAGAAAAGCAACTCAGTTTTCGCTGCTTTTTTTTTAAATGCAACAAATCATAATCGGACAGCGCAATGTCTGGAGAATATGGCGGATGCGGTAAGACTTCCCATTTTAGCGTTGCCAGATAAGGTTGGGTTTAGCGTTGTCATACTGAATAATCTCTTTTTCATGCCTCTTAGATTTCTAAGATTGGCTAAGATTTCGTATAAAGAGTTTGTCATCTAAGGGTTCTCCAAAAGAGCCTCCCAAAGTTTAAAAGGTTTCATTTGCAGCTCGTACATTAAGGTAATGATCTAATATTTAATTTTCACACAGCCTCAATTATAGGAAAAGAGCCTAAGACAACATTATCTTGCAATATTCAAACATGCAATACTCATGGCACATAAAGGGTGTCCCAACAAGAACGCAAGATTTAAATTAGGCGCCATTCGAAGTGTCATTGTTTGACATTTGAACAATTGTTATTGTTTGCTAGTAGAAGGTACGAGGTTAGTAAAAATGGAGCGCTACACGAATGAACAACGCATTCTCATTGTGAAATTGTTTTACTAAAATGGTGAAAGTTTTGCGGCTACAGTTCGCACATTGCGATCAATTTGAGGTCACAATAATGCTCCAAAAGAGTCAACCGAAAAGAGATTAATGGATAAATTTGTCAAAAGTGGGTCTGCTAGTGATGTAAAGACAACAACGCGCCTTCGATCAGGTCGATCGACCGAAAATGTCGCAGCTGTACGTGATGATGTCGCTCAAACTCCATCCACTTCAATTCGACACCGAGCTCAGCAAATTGGTGTCTCCAAATCCACTATGCAGCGAATTTTGACGAAAGATTTGCATCTTCATGCATATACAGCGAAGGGAGTTCGTTAGTTGGGTATTGGAGAGACAACATGGGGCCCATTTCCATCCTGAAGGCTTCGTCAGTAGGCAGAATTGTCGCATTTGGGGTGAGGAAAATCCTCGAGTGATTCACGAGAAGCAAATGCATCCTCAACGTGTCACTGTGTGATGTGGATTTTGAGCTGGAGAAATCATTGGACCTTTTTTTATGAAAATGAGGCATGCCAAGCGCCAACAGTCAATGGTGTTCGGTATCGCGAAATGAAAACCAGCTTTTTTGTGCCTAGAATTGAAGAAATGGAAGTGGAGGGCATGTGGTTTCAACAAGACGGCGCCACATGTCATACAGCCAGAGAAACAATTCAATTGCTGCATCAGTCATTTGCCGATCGTGTTATTTCGCGTTATAGAGACCAGAATTGGCCACCTAAATCGTGCGATTTAACACCATTAGACTTCTTTCTTTGGGTTTTTTTGAAGTCGATGGTTTACGCGAATAAGCCGACGACGACTCAAGTCTTAAAAGGGGAAATTGAACGCTGCATTAATGAAATACCGTAGCATTTATGCAAAACGGTCATTGGAATTTTCGTTAAAAGATCGCGTGCGTGCCAGCAAAGCCGCGGCGGTCATCTGCCCGATGTGTTATTCCATACATAACCTCATTCTGTCTACTTTACGATATAATAAAGTTTCACGATTTTTTTTTTGAATATCTGTGTTTTATTTAAAATTTAAATCTTGCGTTCTTGTTGGGAAGAACATTATTTGTTATTTTGTTGTACACTGATATGGTAGGGAAGATCAAATAATTACGTTATAGTACAAAAAATATTAAAACGGACCTGATTTCTAATTTGTAGGCGAAAAAGTTTTTTAACCCTTTAAGTTATATGGCCACATCATTCATTTAAAGTTCTAAACTAGAATATTATTAGGTCCACAACTACGTCCTAACAGTTTTGTTGTTTTTTATAAAAATGCAATTTTATTATGAAAACATGTTTATAAATGATTCATTGAAAGTATTGCCCATCTTTCCATTTTTCTGGCAAAGCTCGAATTTCGTCACGGCAAAATGTTTCATCAATTAGGCGGATGGGGTACGACTTCCCATTCCAGCATTTCCAGGTAGGTTTTAACGAGCTTGGCCACGTGAGACCGAGCTTTATCATGCTAAAGAAACACTTTTTGGTGCCTCTCCGCATATTGTGGGCATTTTTCGCTCACATCTCAGCTCAATCGCATTAATTGAAGTCGATACCAATCCCCAGTGATGGTTTCGCTTGGTTTCTGCAGTTCATAATAAATAACACCAACCTGGTCCCACCACATACAAAGCATAACATTCGCAGCGTGAATATTCGGCCGAGGTGACGATGTAGAAGCATGACCGGGCAGCCCTCATGACGTTCTTTTGGATTGCTGTATTTGGATTGCTATTTGCTATTGCTATTTGGATTGCTGTAATGAATCCACTATTTATCACCCGTTACAACACAATGGAGAAAAATTCTTCCTTTGTTGTCGCTGAAACAGTTGAAGGCGAAAGAACGACGCTCAATGTCGCTTGGCTTTGACTCATAAGCAACCCAAGTTCCTTGTTTTTGAATCATTCCCAACGCATGCAAACGCTAGGAAATGGCCTGGCGGGTAACTCCTAATACTGAAGCAAGCTCTGTCTGCGTTTGACACGGATCCCCATCAAGCAATGCCGGGGAATTCAGTGTCTTCGAAGGTGTTTGGTCCTCCTTCACGCGAAGCAGGTCGTCAAAGTGACGGAACCAATCTCAGCACATTGTTTCACTTAAAACACCATCTCCGTAGACGTTTTGAAGCTGTCGATGAGCTTCAGCCGCCGTTTTCTTCGACTGAAAGAAGAAAATCAATATTTCTCGCATTTGACGATTATTTGGCAGAAAATCAAACATATTCACATAACCAAAAGAATATGACGTTAAAAGAAAATAACTATTGTGTCGAGGTGGTATGTTTACCATATGTCTAAGCTTGGCTCATGACGTTTAGGTTATGGCAGAATCGACTAGCACTTACAGCTGGCGCCATCTATTGGCAAACAGCGGGAGCTTAGTTGCGCATCTAATATATATTTTTTATAAGTTGGAAATACAAACTCAATCGATGATGACAGAAAATCCATCTACTGAGAAAGTCTTAATTAATGTTACAAAGTTTTGTTAAATTTAGGAAATTCCGATTCCGACGCCGCAATTCACCGAATTTTGAACTCCGACTCCAACTCCAGTTTGGACTCCACACATGGAAAAATTGCTTGTGTATTTCTTTCACTTATTTATTTTATAAAGCAACGACATTTTGGTAAATAAACGAACAAAGTCTTTGCATTTCCCCCTAAATCAACAACTAGTTAAAGCGCTTAAGAATCTTCTTTTTTGTATCTGAAATACAGGGTTATTAATTTTTTGGTTTTAAAAGTAAAGCTATGATTTCGCCGAAACTTCTATTTCATTATAATGCTTGAACTTGGCCATTATGTACGAAATAGAATGGAATTTAAATGATCGCCTCCGGATTGGTTGCAGCAGTGGATCCTTTTGAGGTATCTTTCGTTCACTTTGTCGCACATTTCGGGCGATATCTCGGCAATATCTAGACGAATGTTGGTTTCCAAATGCTCAAACGTTTGAGGATTATCCGCGTAAACAAGGTTTTTGACGTAGCCCCCCACAAAAAGTAACGCCGTCAAATCACATGATCTTGGTGGCCAACTGACGTCGTCAAAGTGTAAAATTACGCTTTCTGAAAAAAAACGACAAAATCATTCGTGTTGTGTGGTTCGCGGCGCCGTTTTGTTGAAACCACATGTCGGCCAGTCCATAATCTTTAAATGCAGGCCAAAAAACAGTCGGTTATCATACGGTCACAGCGCCCCAAATTGAAGGTAACGATTCCTCCAGCGTCATTTTCGAAAAAATACGGCCCAATGATAATAATGTGCACCAAAGAGTCACTTTTTTTCGAAAGGTCGAAGCATTATAATGAAGTAAATGTTTTATTGAAATCAAAGCTTTATGTTTGTTTTACTTAACTTTAGTTTTGAAACCGAAAAATGGACAACCCGGTATTAAATACTGCCAATTTTATATTAATCCATTGTACTGACTCAATATTAAGGCTGACAAAACGATTTATGCCAATTATATTATTTTGCTTAGGGGCTACTAGAAATGAGAGGAGGCGAATTTGCCTCTTTGAAAATCCGTACCGTATACGGACCAGCCAGATAGACAGAAGAACGTGGCTCAATCGCCTATAATAGTAATGAAACGAATCTCGTCTTATGATACCCAATAGTCTAAAATGTCTCCTTTAGTACATCACACTTTTTCTCCATCAAATGATAGCAGTATTCGCTTTACTTATGACTTATTTTATTATTTATTAATTATTTATTAATTTTCTTTGCCACTCTTGTTCATTTTCGATTGTTAAACTATATCTTTGAATCTATTTGTACTGCCAATAAAATATATCCTCATAAACAATACAAATGTAAATAATCTCCTAAAGGACTCGTGCCTTTTCACTGCAGTTGACGTGTTTACAAAAATAAACACCGGTACCTGCTCCTGCACCTGCACCTGGGCCTCTCCTGCTGTTTCAATTCCACATTTATTGATTTGTTTGCAATAATTTCGTTACGGTTTATTTGCTTTACTGATGTTGTTCACAGGTAATACGACGACGATTCGTTTGTTTAGGTCAAATATTTATTTAGCACCTCTTGGCATAATCTTGCCTAGATCAGATAAGGGCGGAGGCGTTAACATTTTTCCTATTTGAAGTGGCGTTTGGATGTTTGATTGAAAGTGTGCTAATATTTGAGTACAGTCTTATCAGCATTTCAACAACCAATAAACAACAACGATAACACCTATAATAACAAAATCAACTATTAGAAGTAGTAGTAGTAGCGGTTGTAGTAGCAGTAGAACATAAACAGTAGTAGCATTTGTTATTGTTTAAAAGCGTTTTGCTGATTGTTTTTTTTTTTTCTTTTTTCAAAGTATTTGCAGAGCAGACACAGTGGCTGGAAATGGAAGAATGTTGATGCGACTTACTGTGACTCTAAGAGCAAATAAACTGAGATTGTGGTTGGGATAAACAAATATTTGATAAACTCGACTAAATAATTAATGAAAGAAACTGTAGGCAACCACAGCGAAATGACCGCATAGCGATCGGAATGTTAGGAAATTGAAAAAAATCGACAATTTCTTATCGACTTATCAAGTCGTGTTCAGTGTTTATGATCCTCAAGAAACGAAACCGAAAGCCACAGATGACAGAAACGGTCATTGAACCGTACGGACATAGCCGATGACAAAATGTTTGGTTCATCTTGGAAACAATTTGTTTCTGACTTAAAGGAAAAACAAGTATAGATTGAAAATATATAAAATTTAAATTTTTAACAAAAAGAAGAACCAACGGAATTAGCTTACAGTCACAAGTGACAGCCCCAAGTAAGAGGGCGGTCTCAAAATTAACCGACCTGACGTATAAGTGGTGCCAGTATTGATGTAAAGTAGCAACCTTATATAAGATATGTCTTGAGTTTGAAGGTGCCACGCTGCTCAGTATTTTTATTTGAGCCATCAAAAATAAACGATCTCAATGAATTTGTAAACATGGGAAAAAATTGGTCACCGTTATGTAATTCAATATTTCCATTTTAAAGGTCTCAATGCAACCAATATTAAAGCCGACCCAGATTCTACTCTGGGGGAGTTTGCTTCTTCGTTTACGACTGTAAAATATTAGGCAGTAGAGTTTAAGCGAGGTCGTACGAGCTGCCAAGACGAACACCGTAGTGACCGTAGTCGACCAATTGAGGTGTCCATACCAGACACCGTTAAGAAACCCCATAAAATTTTATTGGACGACAGGCGGCTGAAGATGCGTGAGCTAGCTGAAATGAAAGACATTTCAAAACAAAGCTGTACATCGTATATTGACCGAGCTTTGAGGATGAGACAGCTTTGCGTAAGATGGATGCCACGCTTGCTTTCAGTAGAGCAAAAACAACGTCGTGAAGATGTTTCAGTAGAGTATTTGGTGATGCTGCATAACAATAAAACCGAATATTTGCGCCGATTTATAACCATGGATGAGACATGGGTCCACCATTTCAACACTTCATACCTGAGACCAAGGAACAGTCAAAGCAGTAAATGGGAATGGGAGGTACGTGTCGAAAGAAGGGGAAGAGAGTTCTATCCGCAGGCAAGGTCATGGCGCCTGCCTTTTTGGGATGCGCATGGGATTATTTTTATTGATTATCCTTAGAAAGGAAAAACCATCAACGGCGATAGTTTATGTGATGAAATTATGGAAAAAGGCTGCATTTGGTGAAAAAGAAAGTATTGCTTCATCAAAACAATGCTCCAGTTCACACATCCACTATTGAGATGGCCAAATTAATTAATTAATCAGATCTAGCTTCCTCGGACTATTTATTTCCAAATTGAAAAAAATGGCTCGGTGGCAAACAATTTGCCGACAACAAAGAGGTGGAGTCTGCGGTTGATGACAATTTTAAGAAGATTAACAGTTCTTACTATAAAGCTACTGCATATAGAAGCTACTGAATATCGCTGAAAAAAGCATATCGAGCTACAAGGAGGTTATGTTGAAAATAAAGACAATTTTTCCCAACTTTTTTTGTGTTACCTTTATATGGTTTTGGGACCGCCTTCGTAAGTTTGTATGAGAAAAACCATACTGTGCCAAATATCAGTGAATTCTTGTAGATGCTACAAAAGACAACATGATAAACACAACAATTTAGATGGCGGCATCTAAAGGGCCGGGGCCAAATAATTCACGTGTCGTTAATTATATAGGATAAACCGAAATACAACGGACAGGTTTGTCTGGCATACCAACTCCAATTAATAAGTGAAAAATTAATCTTATTGAATACGGCATTTTATATGGGAGGTAACAGAATGGAGGCAGATGATCCAGTGGCCCAGTGGTATAACCTTAATCCAGAATGGAAAAAAATTACGGTATACGAAGTCTTTTTGTGTATTCGTGCCGGCCCTCCAATTTTATTAAGAATATTTTAGTGTTCAACCGTATTTTTAGGGAGGTACCGGATGAGATGGATTAAATTGTTGCAATATCGATATCTTTAAACGAACTCTAATTCCTCCCTCTGTCAGGTTAGCTGACTGAACATCATTATGCGAATATGCCGACACAAACGAGGATTTGTCAATGGAAATATTTTCACAATTAAACTAGGTACAATGTGCTTTTCACGAAGAAAAAAATGTAGAAGCGTTGCAGCTTTTCTTGTATAGATTTCCAGCGGAACAGCTGATGCTTTTACGTCAAGACAGTATATTTGTTGAATTGTTAAGCTGCGTATTTCTTTATCACTATCTTCATTTTCACGTTTATAAACGTATTATCGAACGTATTGCGACGTAAAAATGTAGGCTATTCCGACTTCAGTGCTGGTCAGGTTTCAGGTTGGTGTTGCCAACTTCGTAAAAAACATGGTACTGCTTGGTGGAAAAATTTGGCTTTAGATTGCACGACCATTTTTTTTATAACGAGTTTTACCGCGAGAGTAGCAGCCCTTAAGAAAAATCGACACGCCTCAATATCACACATTTGGTAAAAATAACTTTTATAAGACTAATTCTGGTACAATGGGTTTACGTACAGCTTGCCATATTAACACAATTTTGGTACCGGGCCCATTATTTTGATGGCTTTACCTACTGTTTCGATTATTACTTTCGAAATGTTTATTAAAACTTTACATACTACAATATATTTTTTCATAAACACTTGTTTAATACAGTAACTGAAAAGGCCTACTAGGACCGTTCGGGAACAGGATGGCTGTTGAATGTTGCTGCCAAGATGTTGTTTAAAGGTGGAGGAGGATAATTTTTAAATCTACGTCGTTTTAACTAGCTGCGGTAACTTGTCCCATAGCCAGGTCTGTTGTGGAAGAAGGGCAGAGAAATTTCTCCATTAATCTAATTTCAAAAAACTCCACATTGCGTTATCTCCCAAAGTTCCCTGGCCCTACTACACCAAACTTTTATTTGTAGAGCTAGTGCAGCTGGCCTTTACAAAGCAAAAGCAACAAATTTATTCGAATTCATTCGAATAACAATTGGGGCAATTGTTGCTTAAACCCTTCAGATGGGCAATAATTGGGCAACATATAGGTACAATACGTCATCGGACATCGAGATCGTTTACATTAAATTAGCTTAA
This sequence comes from Philornis downsi, assembly GCA_019455685.1. Taxonomy (NCBI): domain Eukaryota; kingdom Metazoa; phylum Arthropoda; class Insecta; order Diptera; family Muscidae; genus Philornis; species Philornis downsi. Next base: position 143,520 of record JAHXMU010000049.1, on the reverse strand, counting down.
AACAAGATTTTAAAAGGATAAAAATGCGTGTTATAAAAAAAAAGTTGTTTGAATTCCTTAAAGTAGCACGCGCACGATGTTAGTGCGTGCGACTATCGCGCATATAAGTTGTGGATTCGACCTCGGATACAATCATTGAAAGCTTTCTTTTACCTCGATGTGTTTGGCGAAAACTTCGAGTTGCTCGAATAATCAAAAAAGTGTAGCACAATTTTGTCAAACTACGTTTTGGTATCGTCGTTATGCAGTAGGCCGCGATTACTGAACGTGAGTCCTACTCAAGGAATGCGGGGAAATTCGTTGTTTGTGCAGCATTCATCTGCCACCCTATGTCATAAAAGTTAAAGGGTAAATTTGATACAAAAAAAGTCTCACATTTGTAATTTTTAAACGGTAAGATCGGTACAACGCATAATACGTGATACGTTTCATCACGGTGGCGCATGAGTAAGATTTGACCAGTGAATACATTTTCTTCATCTCTTTACGGAATTAACTAAATAATACTTGGGAAATTTATGATGGAAATCCTCAGTACAGAACAAAGAACTAAAGTTGTTCAATTTAACTTTGAAAGTCAGCATTCGATTATTCAGATCATTTCGAAATTTCTTTCATGTTCGAAATACTCCTAACGCTTAAACAATTTACCGATTGGTTCAGCGTTTTGGACAACACGGGGCTGTCTGTGATCTTCCGCGTGCTGGAAGACCTCGTGCAGTTCGAAATGAAGTGACCATTGCTCGAGTGCAAGCAGGTATTGATTTGATAAACTGTTCACAATCATTATACCAAGTCTGTTGATGAGGATCTGTGGCTGGATCCAAAAAAGCTACACAGACAACATGACATTATGAGAATACAATTCTGATAAAAATTCTTTTCATCTTTAATGTGAAAACAAATAACTTGTGAATATGGGTCGAATTTTCCCTTAAAACGTAAAATGTTTTTTTTTTAGTAATACCCTCCCAAATTTTTGCATTTGTAACGTTATCTTAAGTACTTTCCCGTGATTAAAACCAAGCGGAAATGGAATATTTCAGATCATTGGCTTAACGCACAAATTGCAAAAAGTTTGTTAAATTTGGCATATCCCATAGGTTGAGGATATAAAACAGTTTAAATGGACTGGAAATTCAATACTGTTTTTTGTCCTCTCCCATAGTTAGGATTACTTTGTTTTGTTTGTTTGTTTCTCATATTTAATGGACAGGTGAACTCTAGCTCTTCTAATTTGCTACGATCACCCTTTTTATCCATCAATTCGGTCAACACAACAAAGATACTATCGAAATGCACCAGAAACTGCCACTGTGGGGCATCAAATAAACTCACCAACCGATCAAGGTGGCGCTGATTGCGGTGATGGTGGTGTGGTAATGATGGTAGTGGTGGCGATGGTGGCGTTGTCGCTGTCACTGCCAATGAGCGTTGGTGTTATAGTTTCTTTTGTTTGTTTATTTTTTTCTCGTGTTTTTTTTTTGTTTCTTCTTCTGCATTGTCTGTGGTTTCCTCCAGCACGTGAATATCGTGAATTGTTCGTGAATTGACTGACTGGCTGGCTTCTTCGTTGTCGTCGTCACTGCTGTTGCGTTGTGCCTGATGTTTGCTTTGCTTTGATGTCCATTGTTTACCTCTGGTTGTTGCTGGCTGTGTGTGTATGTGTGTGCATGTGTTTGTGCTCATGAGAAATGGGCGATTGTGATGCATTTATGATTTGTATGAAAACAATCATATGAATTTCACATAAATTTGTTGTTTTCATTTACAATTGCTGGTGGTGGTGCTGCTGTTGCTGCTGCTATAGTGAGCGCGAGTGACACAACTTGTTTGCAGTGCTATCAAAAAATACAAACAAATTTTCACTTTCATTTCGTTGATTGCAGAGGGCGGACTACTGCTACCTTCTTAACTATCTTCTTCTTAGCTCACACACAGGCAGCAGAATGTGGGTTTGATGCAATGTGCGATCCAAAGTGATGTTTATGAGATGATTAGTTACGGTCGTTTATGGTTAGGGGTTGCCTGAATGGACGGACGAAGGAATCATTGGCTGAGTTTGTAACATTATATGGGTCTTAACAATGGCTTTGTTTAAAGCCGCTCTTGAAATAGGAAACGCATTAGGGAATTTAATAGAGGCATTACAGGGCCGCCTCTCATTTTGAGAGTCTATCCCACTATGTTTACTTAACAGCAATAAAGAAAGATCCCATTACGAAAAAGATAACCGGCAATAGATTAGTTAGTATTCACTAAGGATAATAGTAGAGCACTTTACGCAAAGCGTAGCAAAGGAAAAAAACACTATTTTTGCATGACATAAAAGACTTTACTTAACGTAGTTAGAATGCATCGTTTTAGGTCCGATATGCACCGTTTTGTTTGATAACTTGTTGCCATTTTGAAGTTAATTCCATTATGCCTCTCTCGTAGAAATTCTCGTCCTTATTGGCAAAAACTTAGACAGACGATTTTCACAAGCTTCTCTTGAGACGAATTTTTCGCCAGCAAAATCCTTCGCTATAGGCAGAAACAGATGGTAATCACTTAATGCCAAGTCCAGAGCCGCCAATCTGGCAACGCTGTCAGCTGTTAAATACCTGTCATCTAAAGTATTATTTACTTAGTGAAAAGTTTGCCATTTACGAATACGGATCAAATGATACGCGAAGAATGCGTAAAATTAGTTAAAATGTGTAAAAGTGATGATTCAAACGGGAGAATTTTTCGTGCGTTACGGAATGATTATGGTTGTCATAATCGACCTACTGTGCAAGGAATTGAGAAGATTATAAAGAAATTTGAAGAGACAAGAGTCGTTACAGATGTGGTCAGGCCTGTGCATCATCGCAATATGCGCACTGCTGAAAATATCGCTTCTGTTAGTGAAAGTATTGCGGATAATCCGAATTTGTCGATTCCACGACGTTCTCAGAAGTTGGACCTATCTACCGGCTCATTATGGCGTATTCTGCATTAGAATTTGCACCTCCAACCGTAACTCACGCAACAATTATAGCCCGATGACCATTCACAATGGCGTAAATATGCTGATTGGTTGCTACAGCAACAGGCTTTCAATGCAGATTTTTGGAAAAAAGTTTCTTCAGTGATGAAGTTCATTTCTCACTCGGTGGTTGCGTCAAACTAGCAAAATTGTCGCATATGAGACACAGAGAACGCAGAAGTGATTGTGAAAAAGCGACTGTTTGGTGCGCATTATGGTCTGAAGATGTTATTGGACCTTATTTTTTCGAAAATGACGCTGGAGGAACCATTTCCGTCAGTTCAGAGAGCTTTGGCCACATGATAACCTACTTTTTTTGGCCTGCAATCGACTATTATAAACTGGACGATATGTGGTTTTAACAATACGGTACTACGGGCCACACAACTCGGCCGATTTTGGCTTTATTGCATGAGAAGTTTCCAGAAAACGTCATTTTACGATTTGGCTGCGTCAATTCGCTACCAAGATCATGCGATTTGGCGCCGTTAAACTTTTTTGTGGGACTACGTCAAAGATCGTGTTTATGCGAATAATACCCAAGCGTTGGAGCATTTGAAAACCAACATTTGTCAAGTTTTCGACGAGACACCGCCTAATATGTGCGAAAAAGTGGTCGACAACCACCTTAAAAGGATCCACTGTTGTAACCCATCCAGAGGCGGTCATTTAAATGGCATTGTATTTCGTACATAATGGCAAGGTTTAAGCATTATAATGAAATAAAAGTTTCATCGAAATCATAGCTTTACGTGCGTTGTATTTAACTTTATTTTTGAAGCCGAAAAATGGTTAACCCGGTACTATTTTATATTGCGAAAAAATGAGCAAAGTCGAGAAGAAGACGTTTTCGGTACTAAAGGTGTCCCAACAAGAACGCAAGATTTAAATTTGGCGCCATTCGAAGTGTCATTGTTTGACATTTGAACAATTGTTATTGTTTGCTAGTAGAAGGTACGAGGTTAGTAAAAATGGAGCGCTACACGAATGAACAACGCATTCCCATTGTGAAATTGTTTTAACAAAACGATGAAAGTTTTGCGGCTACAGTTCGCTAATGCGATCAATTTGGGGTCACAATAATGCTCCAAAAGAGTCAACTGTAAAGAGATTAATGGATAAATTTGCCAAAACTCGATCTGTTAGTGATGTAAAGACAACAACACGCCTTCGACCAGGTCGATCGACCGAAAATGTCACAGCTGTAAGACAAAACTGGGTCTGTTAGCGATGTAAAGACAACAAACGCGCCTTCGACCAGATCGATTGACCGAAAACGTCGCAGCTGTACGTGATGATGTCGCCACCTCAATTCGACACCGAGCTCAGCAAATTGGTGTCTCCAAATCCACTATGCAGCGAATTTTGACGAAAGATTTGCATCTTCATGCATACAAAGTTCAATTGACTCAGGAACTGAAGCCAGCTGACCATGGACAGCGAAGGGAGTTCGTTAATTGGGTATTGGAGCGACAACAAGAAAATGCTGATTTTGCCGATAAAATCATCCTCAGTGAGTCAGGCTTCGTCAATAGGCAGAATTGTCGCATTTGGGGTGAGGAAAATCCTCGAGTGATTCACGAGAAGCAAATGCATCCTCAACATGTCACTGTGTGGTGACAATGGAATCATTGGACCTTTTTTTATGAAAATGAGGCATGTCAAGCGCAAACAGCCAATGGTGTTCGGTATCGTGAAATGATAACCAGTTTTTTCGTGCCTAGAATGGAAGAAATGAATGTGGAGCATGTGGTTCCAACAAGACAGTCAGAGAAACAATTCAATTGCTGCATCAGTCATTTAAATCTTGCATTCTTGTTGGGACACCCTTTATATGTTATCAAAGTTGGCTCATCATCTAAGATATGACGGAACGAAATTGTTACAAGAAGTTCGCCAATTGACACAGTAGCAAACGATTATATTAATTAAAAACCATTTTAAAGATATCTTTCTGAAAGAGATTTAATTTTCTTGTAGAGAAGTTTATCTAATGAAACTATTTTTCAATAATAAATTGATCGCTCAATGGTGTATAGAAAAATAATCTTTAAATTCCGTAAAATTCAGAAACTTATGCCAAATTTGTTGACAAACAAATATTGTTTTCAATGTACAAAAAGGACAACATCAACAGGGACCACTCATCATTATCCAAATGGGGCCTTTGGCCACAATTGACAATTTTCAATGTTACAGGCAAAAACAATATTTTTGCGATAATCCAATTTTTCAGCATTTTCATTTACATATTTTTTTAAAACTATTATCTAGCTTTTCGCTTTCAACTTACCGGATAATACATTCCTTGTGGAGGAAGGAAAAATGCCCCGGAACCCCACAGTTTGACGGCTTTTTTAATTAGAAAAACGGCTTAAAGATGTAATATTTCACTGGATGCAGTGCACTCCAAGCTTGCGATAATTCACACTCTGTTTTCAAAATTTTTGTGCGTTATCTGAGACAAAGGTGTGCTTTATAGATTTGTGTTATCTTGTGTTATTTGCATCAATATTATATGGTATAATATTTTGTTTTTTTTAACACTTTTTTTGTAGCAGAAGCTTATTTATAATTTTACGATATATAATACAATATAGATTGGGTATATGTAAGATGTATAATATTATTTTTGGCACAAAATATTTATGTTTTTATTTTGATTTTTCTTTACTTTTTTGTATTCTTTACTTATTTTGTTGTATTTCTTCTTTTTTTAAGATTATATTTTAAAATACTTGTTTTCGGAGATAGATGTATCCTGTAAGGGTATAAAGTTTTTATGATTAGTAATAAGTTTAGGTGGAAAATTTTCCATAGAAGGCAAAATTTTGTGAAAATGTTAAAAAAAAGTTCTGACTGCTTGAGACAACGAAAGTTTTAAGGATATATAGTCGATATAATTTGTTGCTGGAACCTTTTTGATAGTGAATTGTATCTTGTCGAATCGAAGAGGAAGGACGAGATCACTAAATATTTCTTTGCAAATATTATACAAAATTTGTTATTCAGGGCATCCAGAAAATAGAAATCAACTTCATACAAGAAAGTTGAAAGTCGTTTCACTAAACGAGGCAATAAAAGCGCATTCCAGGGAAGTCTGCAAATTCTAATAACATTAGTTTATCTACTCTTACTTAAATTTTCATCAAAAAAGGCGTGTAAATTTCAAAGAAGAAAAATTACTTTTATTAAGGCAACATGTTGACAGTATTGCTGGCTTTATTCAGAGATAATATATTGTAAATACGAGGTGTGTTCAAAAAATAAGGTAACTTTTCAAATTTCGCCGACTACGTGTATTTGACCTTCGATTATTATTATTATTATTTTTTTTTTTTGTTTTTTTGTTGGTACACTCGTCTCGAAGATATTTTGACGGTTTTATCCGTATAGCATGTTTAGTTTGTTAGGGAGATGCATAAATAAGACAAGTGTTTAGCGTATTCGGCGATTTTCTGCTATCGAAAAAATGGATCAAAGATCATTAAATTTTGTGCAAAAAATGGAATTAAGTGCTCAAAAACGTTCGAAATGTTGACAGTGGATACGGTGAAAGTACTCTAAGGCACAAAAATGTTTGCAAGTGGTACAAGCTTTTCACAGAAGGTCGAGAAGATGTGAATGACAACACTCGCTCTGGACGCGCCAGATGAGCATGTCGAGGAAGTGAAGAAAATTGTTATGGAGAATCGTCGTATCACAATTAGAGAAGTTGCTGAGGATGTCGGCATATCGGTTGGCTCATGTCATGCAATCTTTTCGGAAATTTTGGGCATGAAACATGTGGCAGTGAAGTTCGTCCCAAAATTGCTGAATTTTGAACAAAAACAACGTCGCACGAGCATCGCTCAGGAATTGGTGAAAGACGTCAACGATGATCCAGATTTGCTTAAAAGGCTCATAACTGGTGAGGAATCATGGGTATATGGTTATGACTTCGAAAACAAAGTCCAATCGTCGCAATGGAAGTGTCCAAGAGAGCCAAGATCAAAAAAAAAGCACGCCAAGTTCGATCAAACGTCAAGGTTTCGCTCACTATTTTCTTCGATTACTATGGCGTAGTGCATCAGGAGTTCTTACCACAAGGTCGTACGGTAAATAAGGAGTATTACCCTGAAGTTATGCATCGTTTACGTAAAGTAATACGAACAAAACGCCCGGAATTGTGGAAAAATACATGGCTTTTGCATCATGATAATTCACCTGTTCACTCATCTTTGCTTGTGAAAGATTATTTGACAAAAACAACACCGTTATCATGCCTCAGTCATCATATTCACCACATTTGGCCCTCTGTGATCTGTTCCTGTTCCCAAGATTGAAGAGAGCCATGAAAGGATGGCGTTTTGCGACGATTGAGGAGATGAAAACCGAATCGCCGAACACGTAAAAAACGTGTTTTATTTATGCCTCTCGTAAATAAACTAAACATGCTATATGAATATGTTATGAATTGTGATTACTTTTAGTGTTGAAATTCATTAAAATCGCCAACATATCTTCGAGGCGAGTGTACCAACCTGAAAAAAGTAATAATTAGCGCGAAATGTGAAAATTCAACTTATTTTTTTAACACACCTCGTATATGTCAAATTATTGTTTTTATTCCGATGCAATTTAGTTCATTAAGAACAACATAATTTGAGAGTGCTTCTTGTACATGACGCTCTTTTGGAAGTGGTAAAAATGTTATTTTTCAGAGAAATAAATTACCATAAATAAATAGTCTACACGTAATTCAATGGATACACAGTCAAATTTCTATTTTGTAAGTCTGTGTGTTTCCTAAAGTCTTTCATAATACCCCTCACATAATGACGAAATTTTAGCAGGTTGTTCTTCAGATGTCTGGGTTTGTTTCTAGAGTACTTCAGTTGCTGCGTCTTATCAATAAATGTCTTTAAATAGTAGTGCCGGTAGTGAAAGTAAACTGGAAATCGTTGCATACGCAGTAGCAGGTGACAACTACACCCTTCGTAATACCTTATTTCACTTTTATATCAGTCAAGTTTAATTTCTGATAATTACTATCGGAAGTCTTTTCAGTCCGAAACTTGTTAAAAACGAAACGAACTGCGTGAACAGGATTTAGAATTTGGAGTGCAATATCTAAGCATTGCATATGTTACGATTCCACATACAGCTGACCCGGTAATTTGATGAAAGCGATGTCGTGGTTGCAACAGCAGTAGCATCATTCACTGCGATTTAGGAAAGGAAAGGTACTCAAGGTAAATGCAGACATGTTAAAATTAAGGACAAGGTCTCCAATTTGCATTTTCATACCAATATAGGTTTTTGGTCTGACTTTTTCTCTATCTCTTTCTCATTCCATAATTCTCTTTGTGACTATCTGCTACAACCAATCTGGTCACCTTATGTCGCGTTTCTCTCTCTCGTCTGTTATTTTTATCCGTTTTAGTTATGCTTTTCCTTTGCATGTCTCGAAAATAAATCACATGTTCTCAAGTTTTCATTTGTACTTGGGAGGAATACAAACGGGCAAGAAGACAACGCATTTGTGGAGACATAAACATGACGGTGATGGTGATGGGGATGATGATGATAGTGATGATGTTAATGATGATAATGAGGACGATGGGGCCTACAAAGAACGAGAAGAGCTACAACAAAATGAATTGATGGAATCTCATGAAAACGAGGAAAGACGTGCGATGCATTCGCAAAAGAAGTGAAAGAGCTACAACAACAACGAATGCCATGAATGTGACTGCGTCAAAATAACAGAGACAGAATGAAAACGCATTTCGAACAATTTCGGTGAACAAAATCCCATCGCTGTCAAGCGGGACCAAGAGAACGAGGGGGGAACGAGTGCGATAGAGAGAGAGAGAGAGAGGAGACAAAGAAAAATCAGAAGAAGATGAGCACTTGAAAAACATGTGCAGTACAGATGTATGAAAACACGGAGCACAAAACAAGAATAAAAACAACTAATAAACAACTAAAAATAACTTTATTTTCGATTGAAAATGAAACAAGCGAAGCAGGAGCGAGCGAAAGACAAACGAACGAATGAATGGCCACAGATGGACAACTACCATAACAACGGCACAGAGATGTTTCGTTGTACAGCGACGTACACTGAGCGAAATTCAAAGGCCGGACGGAACAAAAGCAATTTGCATACGCTTTTAACGGAAATGCCAGAGGTTTTTCTTTTGCCCACCACCATCATCACCAGTACCACAGGGATGAACAAGAAAGAACATCAAAAGCGCATACCGTGATAAACATTCAGAACACAACCAAAAACAAAAACAAGGGTTGTTAGAAAATACTATGGAGCAGCGCAACAAAGACTTGTGAAAAGGGATGTATAAATACTCACAGAGATGGATGGATGAATGGATATGGATGGACGGATGCTGGGAAATGAAACTGATGATGACGATGACGATGACGATGATGAGTAACAAGCGAATGAACTGCAAAGGCAACCAGCAGAACAAAATGCTGCCCAAAAACCGAAATGAAAGTGAATTCAATCGCAACGAATTCGAATGGTAGCCCAAAGTAATAACAATTTCAGATTCCAATCGCCGCTGAACTAAATAGGGAGTAGTTGGAGGGTGAGGGAAGCGAAAGGTGCGGAAATGAGGGCTTGAAAATGACAGAACAGAATACTGTGTAATAGGGGACCGACCGAGCGTCCGTGCGCCGCCATTAAAAAGTAATTAATGATACTTGATAGGCGGTTGTAAGTCCTATCATGCCTTTGGGAAGTGGCATAAAGAGCTGAAGAAATGTAATGTTGAAAATAACAACAAATACAGGGTCAGACAATTCTTATCTGTAATGGAAAATGCAATTAAATGAAGAAAAATATACGTTTGAACACCAAACTTCGCGCCGCCAAAAAAAAAAAAAAATATAACTACTTTGTGCAATTCTGAATTTTTAGATGTCACATATTTAGGCCAAAAACTACGGTTCTTCATATTTCAATCCTTCCCATATAAATGTCTGTAAAACCTATACATTCATGTAGATATTTAATACAAATGAAGACAACTCCCTGTATCTGACGAATATTAAAAAAAAATCTGACCGACGCTGCAGTCGGCAAAAGTGTTCAGTTATAAGAAAAATGAGGAAATTAGATTTCTGGTATTCTTTCCGAAAATAAATCCGATGACGACCAAACTAGATGCTGCGAAGTGGGCAAGAAGTTTAGAAGGCTAAACCCCTCCACCTTTTCCGAAGGGAGGCGTGTAATAGGTAAGAAAATCTATCCTAGTTATTGGGAATCAATATATCACTTTCATTACAAATTCACAAATTTGCGATCGAAGTAGAAACAAACCACTACTTGGGTTTTCAGTCGCGAAAAATACGAGTCAACTTTATTTTAACTGGAGATGTAGAAAGCAAAAAGAAAGTTATTCATTCTTTCAAACCAAACGTATTGTCCCGAAAGAAAAACTCAAAAATATTAAATTTTTTCGAAGGCGTTTTTACACACAAATGCGCAAAATGACCTTTCCAATTATTATGACACCAAGCCTCACAATAATATCAAATACAAATGTGCCTGATAAATTGCATCGCATACTACTGATCTGTTTGGGAAACTTATGGTAGTCCTGTGGTGTTCAACAGGAATAAATTTCAAATTTATTTGAAAAAATGTTTTTGGTGGAAAGTGGCAGGCTTATAAAGCATAAGTTTTAAGTTTCAAGGCGCCATGTTCTGTAGTTGAGCCATCAAAAACACACGATCTCAGAGAATTTGTAAACAAGGAAACAATTGGACACCATTATGGACTTCAATATTTCAGTCCAACCAATATTAAAGCCGAGCTAGATTCTACTCTGGCGATTGCAAAATATTGGGTAGCAGTTTTTAAACGAGGCCGTACAAGCTACCAAGACGAACACCGTAGTGACCGTAGTCGACCAATTGAAATGTCTCTGCCAGACTTGGTTAAGAAAATCCTAAAAAGTTATATTGAATGATCGTCAGCTAAAGATGCGAGAGCCAGCATAAATAATAGGCATTTCAAAAAGTGCTATACATCGTATATTGATCGAAGATTTGAAGATGAGACAGCTGTGCG
>JAHXMU010000049.1:101407-117490 GCA_019455685.1 Philornis downsi | reverse complement strand
AAATTGACATTTCACCGGTCGCTACGGCTGCAATATTTTCTTCGGTACGCACTCTAAGCATGCGAGCCGATGCTTTTATGTCCAACAAAGTAAATTTGGTGCGAAATTTTGAGATAACAGCACGAATTGTTGATTCAGCAGGTTCATTATGACGATCTTAAAATAGCGTATCAAACGATGCACATTTGTCACAGAGCACGAATTTTGATAATAAATTTCAACGATTTGCAGTCATTGCTCGTTTGTTAGTCTTTCCATGATGAAATGGCAGAGTATACTGTACACTTTTCACTTTGACATATGACGTTTGGACGCCATTACCAATCAGTGATGCCAGCTTGAAAAACTTAAAACTTAAAATATGACCCTGTACTTATGGAATGACCTCTATTTTTTGCCATCATGTACTTCGGTCCGCAGTGTTAGGCACAATGTTCAAACTACGTGTCTGATGCCTAGCTTGTTAAAAACGATTTGCTTTTATGCATCAAATATGAACTTTCCGTTGCAGCTTTTTAATATATCTCGATCTTAGATGGCGGCTGGAATAGACGAATTTATCTATTATATGCCGCCCATAGAAAATAACTCCGAGTGCTTCGATCTTCTGCGCTTTTCCTTAAATTTTTCACACCAAGCATTTTAAAAGTCTGGTCTTTCCAACGGAGTTTTGATCGCCCCCTTCGAAAACTTTCCATGCCGGAGCATTTGGGTCAATTTATTGATTTCAATAAAAAAATTTTAATATATGATGCAAATTTGAGTGTTTTATTCGATTAAGAAAAAAACTACGATTAAGAAATCACCCTTTACAACTTTACAATACTAATGTTATAAAAATGTTGTTTATCTTAATAGCAAGAAAACATGATTTGTAATATGACAGTCTACTTCACTTATTAGAAATTTTCACTTTGTATGTTTTTCGTCCCAAAATATATTTATAAATATATAAATACAGAATTTTAACTTTAATTGGTATTTATAGCTGCTCTATAAATTATGATAGGTTTCTGGAAAAATTTTTATAATAAAATATATAAGCCAATGAAGCCAACTAAGCGAACTTTCGTCATAAAATAAAACATCATAGGCGATGAGCAATTGCTTAGAATTGGTGAAAACTCATATTTCCCTGTGATGAAAAGAAGGTCTTCAACTATTAGCATATATATATGTCAAGTATATATCAATTTAAAAAGTTCCCATATCCTTAGGAATTACTTAAATCTCAATAAAATCTTCCTTATTTTACCACCCAGCTACTGTGTTACACTTAACGTGATTGCACACAGGGCAGCTGGCCATAAAAACTCTTAAAGTTTAAAAATCTAAACGAATCTGCTGCACAAAAAAAAAAATCTGAGTGCATCATCCAATCACAAAAGTTGTGATGACATCCTTCTTCTCGTGGTGGTGGTTTTTTTTTTTTCAACTGCATTTGGTTTTATTTTATTTTTTTTTTTATTTTTTTTTTGTGGATAGGAAAACTGAATCTCAAGTGCTCTACAATGGAAAAGTCTATGCATTTTCATCCTAAATGTACATGAAAACATCATGTTGTGGCCAAATTTATGCAAATTGAATAAATGGATAAAAAATGGAATTTGGGCTATGTAAAAAACTTGAGTGGAATTGGTGTTGAAAGCTGGTTTGAAGAGGATATTAGATGCTAAGTGTTAAAGAAGGCAGACTGAAAAATTGAGAGCAATAACGTACGTTATGCACTGAATTAGAGATTTGATGTTTATGCAAGACCAAAAGTAATGTCCCTGTTTTGTTTCTTTTTGTAAACGAACAAATTGGTTCAGTTTTTGAAATCTCATACATATGTTCGCCTGTTACTGCGTTGACAGCCATCAAAATTGGTGCACATTTTAGAGCTCAATTTGACTGTTCAATTTCCACCATTCGGTTGTACCGCCCGCACATGTTCTCTAAACACAGTTCACAAATTTTCGACAGCAGAATATTGTTCGATATTATTCGTCATTAATCGCTATTCAAAAAATATAGATCAACCGTATTTTCTCTGTAAATATTGTACATGACAGTAGTTTTGAGAACTTGTAATGAGTTCTTGATCCCTATTTGAAGATTTTCAACATATCCGCCTAAGCAAAAATGCGCTTCATACTTCTAAACAATTTTCGACTTTGCTTTAAAGAACAGAACCAGAAGAACAAAATTATTCCGTCTTTTGTTGGTGGGAATTTTACATTTTTCTTCTTCGCTAATTACACAGTTTCGTTGAAAAACGAAAATCTATTTGGAAAAATTTGGGTCCATCCGCACAACATGACCTAGCCAATGCAATCGCTGTATATGTCGATGTTGGCATTTAGCTCATACAGTTCATTGTTCCTGCGACGCTGATATTCTTCGTCAACGATGATGGGTCCATATATTTTCCGGAGAATTTTTCTCTCGAAAACTGCCAGCACTGGTTCATCCGTTTACGTCATAACCCTGGATTCTGTGCCATATAACAAGACGGGTAGAACAAACGTCTGGTACAGTCGGATTTTTGTTTGTCGAGAGAGGGCTTTATCATTGAATCGCTCGCTTAGCCCATAGCAACATCTATTAGCAATATTCTCCTCTTTATCTCCATGCTGACATCATTCGTTCTGTTTACGGGGAAACGAGGTAGATAAATTCTTCCACCACTTCAAAATTATAGTTGTCAATGTTCACGCAACGTAGATTCTTTGTTCGTTGAAACCAATAACTTCGTTTTGTTCTCGTTTACCACCAGACCCATTTTCGCTGCTTCTTTCTCGATGTTTGAGATAGCTGCAGTAACATCTCGTAGTTTTCACCCAATAATGTCTGTGTAATCTGCATATGCGAATAACATATAGCTTTTATTACAGATGGTACCAGTCGTGTTAACTGCAACTTTCCTCATAATCATCTCCAACAGTATGTTGAAGAGGTCCCACGATAGATTGTCGCCCTGCCTAAATCCTCGTTCGGTTTATGATTTATATCATTAGTTTATTTAAAAATCAATGAATTTTCAAAAGTGAATGGTATTATTTGAACGTCACTTGTATTTTATTGGTTTGGTTTCACGTATTAGAGTCCAGCAATATTCTCCCAGCACGCTTTTGTCCCAAAATCCTTGATAATTTTTTTAAAGTTTCGTTAAACCTTGGTGAGCACGCTCCCCTTATTTGTTGCTCACCACACCTAGGTTTTGTGGAAAAAATCTAGGTGCGAATAAAGAAAATGCATTTTGAGTGGCATTCGTGCACCTAATTGCTGATAATTTTTCAATAATTCAGCAACAATTTGTCTGCAGTTTTCACTCTTATTTTTTCCAAGAGAACTGTTCACGATGCACTTGAAATATATCGAGGCTGCATATTTTTTCTTGAATAAATATTTTGAATAATTGTCATCATTCAATAACTTCCTGATCTGAGGGCCAACAAGTATTCTTTGATTTGAACGTATTAAATTTTAGGAAAAACTGATACTAAATATTAAAATTCTGGACCATCTTTGTCCAGATCCTTGACGAAGTTCTTAAAAAGACCTAATTTTATGAGCAGCAGCTGAAGAGGAACGTCATTTGGATCAATTAATGGTTTATTTGAAATGGTTTATTTTACTGGTGAATACTCAGTTCTTTTTGGTCACTTTGGTCTGACGTAATTATGACATGTAGCGCGACTGTCCATAGACAAAGGAAACAACAATATTTTGTGGAACCTACTTGACTATTTGACAGTATTGCCAGCATGCGATAAAGAATGAACAGGACGAGACAGCTCAATTTTTATGCCAGATTTGAATTCAGCGCACTCAGATTAGTTAAAGAAACATCCTTCGTTTCTGGAGTCAATTTCTTCCATATTTGCAGACCAGTTTTATTGTAGTCCTGTTCTTTGCGAATACTTTCAAACACGTAATAATTGACCATGCTAACCACGGATAAGTTTTATTAACTCTGTTTAAAA
The DNA here is from genome assembly GCA_019455685.1 of Philornis downsi. NCBI lineage: Eukaryota > Metazoa > Arthropoda > Insecta > Diptera > Muscidae > Philornis > Philornis downsi. The sequence goes on along the minus strand of JAHXMU010000049.1, from coordinate 113,522 downwards.
AAAGTCAATTAATTAGGATTATAATACCATATCTATTACATCTTGATATTTTTTCCGTTCCTAAATAATCCTAAATTGTTAGCCGAAAATAAATTGTCCGGCATTCATATGCCTCACAGATGCGAAATATTATTCCCAGGTTCAAATTTGCTATTTACAAATTTGAAAAAAATTCCAATTCATCTGCTACAGAGATAAGAAAAAAAGTGGAATAATGTGGGGGATTTTTTTTAAGGTTATTTGGAATACTGTCTAAGGCATGTCTTTCACAGTAAATCCCCCGAAAAGTAAATCTCTTCATTTCGACACATTTCATTCATTAATCCTACGATAGAGCACAGTCACACATATTATGTTAATCACCAAATTTTCAATTAGTTTCACTTTCTCCTAGAGATGAAAATAAGCCGATTTGTTCATTAGCATTAATTTCAAATTTTGCCATCTTATGAAGAATGACTCTGCTTACAAGTGATTTCTTGCAAATTGAATGAAACGAAATTTAACATTTCTTCCAAGACATAAAGAAGAAAATGCTGAATGAAGAAAAGTTACAATTACGCAGAAAACTTCTACATAACTAAAGAGGTTCCTGCCAGTGATGTAAGGTAAAAGAATTGAAATGAAAAATACAAAAAAGCAAAAGTTATTCATTCTCATGAAACTTTGTATACATTTTAACGATTAACGCTAAAGCTCACGCACACTTTCACTGGTAGTATTCACGTTTCCTTGTAAATTCATTTTGGCGGTACAGTGTTTTTGTTGGGTTTCCTCCAATTAATGAATTGTTAAATAATTTCAAAAGCATACACGAGTAGTTGTTCCATCATTCTGCTTGGGAGCGTTGCCATTTTTGAAAGAGGAAAACTTCTGCTATGCGCATAATATCTTTGGCTTATATGTTTTTTTAGCATGAAAGGTTTTCAAATATTTTTCATAGCATAGAGTGGCGTCGGAATCGTGCTACTGTCAATTGTCAACGGGCTCGTTATTTAAAGATGTTGAAGGAGATTTTTTACCCAGAACTGTGCCGAAGATGCATCTGTTTCAATAGCATTTGCCTCCAGCAAGATGGAATAACTGCGCACGCAGCCGTATCGGTTATGGCGGAGGTACAGCGAAAATTCCCAAGCAAATTAATATCCAGAAAATCCACTTTCCGCTAGTTCCTAAGTGCCACTTGACCGGACTGCAACACATTCTTTTATAGGGTTGTGTCAAGCAAGACGTGTACAAAACAAAACTAAGAAATTTGACTGAATTGAAACAGTCTGTTAAACCTACAATTGAGGTGATCCCGCAATGAATAATTTTCTGATCAGGTGTCGCATATGGGTGAATGAGCATGGAGGCCATTTACGGTCTATACATATAGGCTTCAAAACCAATTAGCAATACTCGCATGTACGAGTAAGTCCAAATTAGTGGGGAAAAGTAAGTGCAAGTGCGACACTATGGAACTAATCATTTACGACCCCATAAAGCGTAATATATATTTCGATTTCAGCGTGCTCAGACTTCCATCCACATGCCTGTTGAAAGCATGATGGAGACCGAATAACTTGAGCTCGAAGCCTAAAATTTTGCGGAAAAATTTATTGCTATCATACGTTTTGAAATTAAGTTCGAACCCAGATAAAATACATGAACCCACTTGAACAAATTGTTTTTTTTTTCTAGTTAACGATAAAAGCAAAACTACTTAAACTAGGAGACTAAAATGTTGCCCAAAAATGGCTAATAGTCTTAAGCAATCTTAAGCGTTTGTACTCGAACAAGTTTGATATACCAGGCAAAAAGTTTCTTATGCAAAAATTAAATTCATCTCAAGAAAAGAATTACGAATTTTTTGTTGTTGTTAATTAAAAACCAACAACGACAACAGTAATCGGTTTCTTAGCGAAAAAACAAACTTGTCCAAGGATTAAAATCATCTCGTAGAAAATTATATTTTCCATGAATTTTTCAATAATTTTTTCCATTATTCGTTAATTACAAAATAACATAAAGGAATTCTTGATAGATACAACAAAGAAGAATACCAGAGCATAGAGGTTTTAAGACCACACCCTAATTATTAGCGACAATAATATACAAAATAAAAACTCAGCCGATATAGTCAAATAAGTCGATTGAGTCAAATAACATACAGAAACATTTGATAAAAGTTACAACAAAGAACAGTACCAAACCATTCAAAATTTTAAGATCACGCCCTAATTTTGGGCGGCTTATTATTGGGGACAATAATAGAAAAAAAAAAACTAAAAACTAAATCGACAAATGCCTCGGTCAATGATAAAAATATTGAAAAGTACTAAAAATATCCATTCATTCGAAAGTGGATTCAGTTCAAGTACGGAAAGTTTTTTTTTGTACAGGACAGATGTTAGCCCATTTGGAACACCTGAAGTCTGCAGTATAGAGGATGTACTGACAGATAGACATAAAAAGGGACGTGCAACAAACGCCATATTACCATACACAGTGCGTTAATTTTGTCCCAGTTTTTTTTTAGAACATTACTACTTTTAGAGGTTTTCATTATCCACGGCCCCTTAATAAGGTATACAAATTGTTAGTTATTTCAAATACCTGTGCATTACTACGATGTACTACTTTTAAAAAGGAAATATTTGGAAAATTTTTTTAGGAAAAAAAAAATCAAAAAAATGTTAATGTTTCTAGAGATGCGTTCGGTCTTTATATGGGCAAGCTTTATTTCAATTAGATCTAAATCATGCGGTTTGACCTCCATAGTGCCTTCAACGAAGGAAAGGACAGATGGATACACGCGCTTAAAATGACATTGATGTTTACGACGACGCTGGTCTGGCAAGGCTGTCAGCTGTTAAATACCTATCATCTGAAGTGTCAATTGTTTAGTGAAAGGTTTGCCATTTACGAATAAGGATCGTTTAACAACCGTAAAACGCTTAAAAATAGTTTGAACTTACTACAAATGTGGTGATTCAAACTTAATTCAACACAACAAATTTTGGCTTTATTGCATAAGAAGTTTCCAGAAAGAATAATTTCACGTTTCGGTGACGTCAATTGGCCATCAACATCATGTGATTTGACTCCGCTAGACTTTTTTGTGGGGCTACGTCAAAAGCCGTGTTTGCGCGGATAATCTTCAAAAGTTGGAGCATTTGAAAATCAACATCCGTCAAGGTATTGCCGACATACCGCCCGAAATGTGCGACAAAGTATGTAGTCGAAAACTACCTCAAAAGTTTCCACTGCTACAACCAACTCCAACCAACCAAACTCCAAACAACCAACCAACTCAGAGGTGATCATTTAAATGACATTGTATTATAAACGAAAAATTTGCATTGGCTTTATGACCCCATAATTGGGGAAAAAGATCCTTTTCAGAAATTTGCTAATATTTTTCCAGTTTATTTGTTAGATAAAATTTGTCAATTAATAAATGAGGAAGTAAACATTCCAATTTGTAAGTATTCATAATGAACAAAATTATGGAAATTGGTTTTGAAATGTACCATCAATCGTTACAGAAATTTCAATCAGGTGAACTGAATTTCATATCACATTTCATGTCCTTTTGCGTAAAAGTGTGAATGATATCGGAAAGGCGTGGTAAATCGGTCGATTATCTGAAAAAACTCTGAATTTTAATATTAGTGAAAGAAGCGAATTATAATAGAGTTATATGTAGGTTAAATTAGGTAATTTTTATGGCAAATGGAGCGTGGTTACCCTGCTGTCATTCTTCAAATTTTACCAATCGTTATAAAACAATATATCAAAATTTGTAAATAAATTAAATATCTGAAATTTCGTAGGAAATATTGAATTTCGAAAAATTAAACCATTTGTATGGGAGCTACCAGTAGAAGAGATATGTTAATACTCTTCCTATTCTTTTTGGGACCCACTTTGTTAAACGCCCAAAGTGCGCAAAATTTGACTGAATTAGGTTCAACTAAATAAAAGCTATGAACCGAAAAATATATGGATTAAATCGGTCATTGATATGGGAGGTACCAGAAGAATAATTTTCAACACACTACGAAACATCATCAATACAACGGACAACAGTTTTAGTTAGCGCAGTCTACGAATGAGGAGTTACGGTAGAAAAAAAGCGGAATATCAGAGAATTTGTATGAGATATATCAGAAATATAGAGTAGATTTAACATAACGAGGCCTTACGAGCTACCAAGACGAACACTACTTTGCAATTGAGGTGTCCAGGCCTGACACGGAGAAGAAAATCCACAAAATGGTATTGCATGTTAGTAGGCTGAAGGTGCTTGAGCTAGCTGAAATGATAGGGTGCCGCGTTTGCTTGCAATAGAGCAAAAACAGCGTCGTAGAGGTGTGTCAGTAGAGTGTTTGGCAATGTTTTACCGCTATAAAGCAACTTTTTGCGTTGATTTCTAACCATGGACGAGACATGGGTCCGCCGCTTCACACCTGAGGCAAAGCATCAGTCAAAGCAATGGACTGGAATGGCAGAATCGAGTCCAAAGAAGGTGCAGACGATTCCATCTGTAGGCAGAATCTTGGGGTCTGTTTTTTTGGGATGCGCATGGGATTATTTGTATTGATTATCTTCAGAAAGAAAAAACCATAACGGCTAATATATTGCTGCGTTTAAGTGATGAAATTACAGAAAAAGGTCTCATTTGGCATAAACGAAAGTGTTCTCTCATCAAGACAATGCTTCAGTTTACACATCCACTATTGCCATGGTCAAAATTGATGAATTAAAGTTAAAATTGCTTCATTACACCCCCTATTCGCCAGATTTAGTTCCCTCGGACTATTTTCTATTTCCAAACTTGGAAAAATGGCTCGGTAGTAAAAGATTTGCCAACGATGAAGGCGGTGGAGTCAGCAATTGATGGCTATTTGAAGGAGTTGATTTAATATCGTACAAAGATGCTCATTTATGGTATATGTTGGACATGAAGTTTCTGAAATTTTAGAATTTTAATCAGAGTTAAGAAAATTTCATAAAAATTGAGTTTTATTTTTTACATTATTTCCGAATAAGGATTTCAAAATGTCTATTAGAATGGACCAGTTTGTTAAAATTCCATCATATTTATTATAGTATTAACATATTTTCGTTTATTGGATTAGTATAAATAATGAAATAATGATTGAAGCTAACAAAGCCACGCTATTGTTCGCAATAGCTTTGTTAGATTTGTTGGCTTTGTTAAGATTGCTGATAACCTTAATTGTTTTAATTTACATTTTAAGAACTAATTGTCGTTTATTTCTATGGTGCTTTTATGAGTTCACATTTTAAACAAAACACGCAAAAAAACACCACTAAACATGGCAGCTAAACAATTTCTGTAACAGTGAGTCACTCTAGAATTTTGTATAAAATGTACAACGGTTTTGGAAATGTCTCAATGTATCCCAGAAATCATCATAAACTAGCATTATACGTAGCTAAGAAAACACCTCCTTATGTCCTTTAGTGTATTTAAGTAAACGCAAATAGAGCTATTTTAATCACATAATATTCGCCTCCAAACACTGCACTGTAGGATATAATAATGGCTATTTTTTCAATCGCTTTAAAGCCAGGACCAAGAAATTAAACTTAATTGCAACTTTACGGTATCCTTGTGACATTTAATCTCAAGTGTTATATAATTTTAAATGAAATGAATAGTAATTTTCATTAAACTATCTGATCTTCCATAGCAGCTTCGTTACAAATTGGTAGGTATGGTAGGTTTATGTTAGCATCCCACACCATTTGTCCGGTGAGTTTGCCAAAGGACTGATGTGATGTTGTGGGTGTAACAAAATCCAGTCATACCAGGATACTTGACATGAGTTGTGTGGTTCAACAAGCTACATGGTAATGAGTACTTAACTATATTTAATACAAGTAGGACTATTGCTATGGTGCCACTTGAAATATTTTCACACAAATGAATGACAGGAGCCTCGAACAGCGACAGCTACTTGCAAAGCAACAGAAGTTTTAAGATGGAGCCCTCGCAATGATTCAACCACACAGGAACACGAACATGCATTTTGTCATAGTTGTTCAAAAGTAAAATAGATTATAGGCAAAATATTTCCTATCACAAAAGAGTTTATGTGTGACACCCGCACAATTACAAAATAAGGCAGGGGTTTCTTAATAGAACGTATCGGAAAATCATCTGAAAAGTACTGGGAATCGATTTTGCCTAACAAACCGTGTACTAAATGTATAAATGAGGTTAAATTAACGTACATTCAACTGTTAAAATTCAAACTTTCTTATGACCTTATAACCTTTTGTTTTGAATCAGATGTTAAACATTTTGAAATAGTCTGGATATATATTGTATCAACTAGACTATAACTATGAGGGTCCCAATATTAACCGATTTAACATATAGATAGTGCCAGTAGTTTGAAGAAATTTATTTGAAATTTGGTGAAAAGTGGCAACCTCATGTTATAAAACATATGCTTTCAGTTTCAAGCCGCCACGTTGTTTAGTATCTTTATTTGAGCCTTCAAAAGTAAACTACCTTAGTGAATTTGTAAACATGGAAAAAATTGGTCACCGTTCTTTTCCTTAGGCGGCGACTGGAATAGACATCCTTATCTACAAAGAAACTAATTCCAAGCACTTCGATGCTATGTGCCTCTCTTCCAATTCGTCACAGCAAGCTTCGACAGTATTTCCAAAACCTGGTCCTTTCAACGGAGTTTCGGTCGCCCTTTTCTGCGCCATCTATCGAGTTCGTTGTCGAAAACTTTCCGTGCCGGAGATTTGAGTCCATCCGCACAATATGATGCAGCCAACGCAATCGCTGTATATTAACGCGTTTGACTACGTCGATGTCGCCATATAGCTCATATAGCTCATTGTTCATGCGTTGCCGATACTATCCGTCAATGATAATGGGTCCATATATATTCCGGATTATTTTCCTCTCAAAAACTGCCAGTTGTGATTCATCCGCTTGCGTCATAACCTAGGATTCTGCGCCATATAATAAGACGGGTAGAACCAACGTCTGGTACGGAGGGATTTTTGTTTGTCGAGAGAGGGCTTTATCATTGAATCGCTTGCTTAGCCCATAGTAACATCTGTTCAACATTTCCAATTGCAAGATCTCAGTCCAACCAATATTAAAGCCGAGCTAGACTCTACTCTGGTAGGGTCTGCTCCATAGTATCTGACTGTAAAATATTGGGTAACAGAGTTTAAACAAGGCCGTACGAGATGCCAAGACAAACATCTTAGTGGTCGACCAATTGAGGTGTCCACGCCAGACACGGTTAAGAAAACCCACAAAATGATATTGGCTGATCATTGGCTGAAAAGCTGATCAGCTAGCTGAAGTGATAGCATTTCAAAATGTGCTATACATTTTATATTGACCGAAGATTTGAGGATGTGAAAGCTGTACACAAGATGGGTGCCGCGCTTGCTTTCCATAGAGAAAAAACAGCGTCGTAAAGACGTTTCCGTAAAGTGTTTGGCGATGTTTCTCCGCAATAAAGCCGAATTTTTGAGTCAATTTACAACCATGGATGATACATGGATGCACTTCTTCACACCTGAGACAAAGGAACAGTCAAAGCAGTGAACTGGAATGAGAGAATCGTGTCCAAAGAAGGGGAAGACGGTTCTATCTGCAAGCAGACAGGTCGTGACTTCTAGTTTTTGGGATGCGAGTGGGATTACTTTTCTTGATTATTATTTTATTGATTTCAGAAAGGAAAAAGCATCAACTGTGAATATTTTGTTAATTTATTGCGCCATTTAAGTGATGAAATTGTGGGGAAAAGGAAGCATTTGGTGAAACAGAAAGTGTCGCTTCATCAAGCCAATGCTCCAGTTCACATGTTCACTGTTGCGATGACCAAAATTAATTAAATAAAGTTCAAAGTGCTTCATTACGTACCTTATTCTCCAGATTTAGTTCCCTAAAACTAATTTATATTTCCAGACTTAAAAAGCTGTCTCGATGGTAAAAGATTTGCCGACAATGAAGAGGTGGCTATTTTAAGGAGTTTCACAGTTCTTATTATAAACAGGGTATGGAAGCTATTACATATCGTCGAATTGCTTCATCACGCACCTTATTCACTGGATTTAGCTCAGTTGAACTATTTTCTACCTATATATCCAAACTTAAAAAATGACTCGATGAAAAAGGATTTGCCAACAATGAAGAGATAGAATTTGCGGTTGATGGTTATTTTAAGGAGTTTGACTGTTCTTATTATGAACAGGGTATAGAAGCTGTTGAATGTCGTAGTTAGGTTGGCTAGTTTTGGGACCTCCCTTGTATGTGCCGACATCGATTTGGTCCAGCGCATAAATATACAGAGGTTGCTTTGGTTTGGGTCATAATTGGCGGATGAATTCAAATGATCCAGCATAAAAGGTTACCGACAACGAACAAGATAGACGGCGCAGAAGATAACGAATAAACCTCTTGAAAGGACTACGATTTTGATGTATCATCGAAACTTGTTGTGACTGATTGGAAAAGAAGCGCAGAAGATCGAAGCGCTTAGAATTATTTTCCACGTGCGGCGTATAATAGAGAAGGATGTTTATTCTAGTCGAGCAGTAAACTGCAATCTGTTGCTGATATGGAAAAAATTGGTTATGAGAACAAAAAGGCTGACAGTGTCAAAAGCTTTGCTTTGCTCTAAGCTGAGCAGTTAACTGCGATCTGTTGATGATATGGGAAAAATTGGTTATGAGAACAGAAAGGCTGACAGTGTCAAAAGCTTTGCTTTGCTCTAAGCCGGGCAGTAAATTGCGATCTCTTGCTGATATGGAAAGAAATGGTTATGACAGCAGAAAGGCAGACAGTGTCAAAAGCTCTGCTTTGCTCTAAGCCGATCAGTAAACTGTGATCTCTTGCTGATATGGGAAAAATTGGTTATGACAACAGAAGGGCAAACAGTGTCAAAAGCTTTGCTTTGCTCTAAGCCGAGCAGTAAACTGCGATCTGTTGCTGATATGGGGAAAATTGTTTATGACAACAAAAAGGTTGACAGTGTCAAAAGCATTGCTGTGCTCTGAGAGTACTAAAACTGAAACTAAATTATAACACAATTAAATGTCTTTTTATAGTCTTCAAAAACATTAGTAAGGCCAGTGATATGACTGTTCTTTGGTCAAAAATCGGACTTTCGTTGTGTTGAAATATTTGGTGTTTAATTTTTAAGATCACATTTTATTGTACATTAATTTTTCTAGAATTTTTGACAAATATGCAAATATTGTGATGGGTTTAAATTCATCATTCATCATGATTTTGATGAGTAGAATTTCGGCTAATTCCCATGCAGAAGGGAATACTGATTTTATTAGGATACTTTAAGAGATAAAAAAGTAGTGTATGGAAGGAGTTTTGGAGGTGAAGTTTTAATGAGTTTTGGTTTAATTTCATCAATGATTTAACTGGCAAAAAACCGTTTAGTACTTCTGACTTATTGACATAACTTATAGACTATAAATGAATCAATCATTCGTGTCCAGATAGAAGGACATCACCCAATCAACTTAAAAGTCATAAAACAAATCTCTTCAAAGGATTCTTGGTACTCGTTACATTTTTCACTTGTTACATTTTGACTTGTTGTACTTTAGGACTTGTTACATTTTTGACGCATCAAATGATGCAAGTGATCCATTCATCGGGGTGAAGATATTAGAATGCGATAATCAGGAGGAAAGCTGATTATGATTTTTTGATGTTATGTCTTTATGCCTCAACAATAATTTGGCAATTTGGTTTATTTGAGGTCCTTTGCAATAACTTTATTTTGTTGCTTATTATTAAAGAATGATTTGGTTTAACAGTTTGAACATTTTTCAAACCTGTACGTTTTATTTAACGGTCATTGTAAACCAAAGCTGTTGCTAAATTTCATCTTGATGTCCTGGAATATGACGTGAAATTTGCATCTCAATACGCCTCATTCATCTTCATTCAGTTGCCGCAGAAACACCTGCTACGTCAGCCATGAAAACCGTTGATTTTTGTACGTGCCAACCATTCTTCTTTACATATATTTTGCATTAACTTTACCTTCAACTCATTGACTATCTGCATATATAGGGTGATTGTTTAATCGTAGTTTTTTTTTTTTTAATCGAATAAAACACTTAAATTTGCGTCATATATTAAATTTTTTTATTGGAATCGATAAATTGGTCTTTGCCATTTAATTTTTAAATATAATTTCATGAAAATGTTGTCCGTGGCTCCGTCTCAAAATGTCCATTCGGAAGGTTGAAAAATTCGTCACTTTTTCGAGCATTTCGGCCTGTGTTCTAGGAATAACGCGTGTTATGCTATCCTATAAGGCTTTAATAGTGTTCGACTTGTCCACATAGACTAACGACTTGACATAATCGCACAAGAAATAATCAAGCGGATCTTGGGGGCCAACTCACAGGTCCAAATCGAGAGATAAGCTGCTCACCAAATTCATCCCTCAACATATCCATTGTTTCACGAGCAGTGTGGCATGTTGCACCGTCCTGATGAAACCACATGTCAACCAAGTTCAACTCAGCCAATTGGGGCAAAAAAAAATTTTCTTGTGGTCGAGTAACATATGCTCAATCTCTGAGAGCGGCGACGAATTGACATTTCACGGGTCGCTACGGCTGCAATATTTTCTTCGATACACACTCTACGCATGCGAGTCGATGGTTTTATTTCAAACAGAGTAAATTTCACGCTAAATTTGGAGATAACAGCACGAATTGTTGATTCAGCAGGTCGTTTATGATGTATCAAACGATGCACATTTGTTATAGAGCACGAATTTTGATAATAAATTTCAACAATTTGTAATCGTTGCTCGTTTGTTAGTCTTCCCATAATAAAATGGCAGAGTATACTGTACACTTTTCATTTTGACAGATGACGTTTGGACGCCATTACCAACCAGTGCTGCCAATCTGAAAAACTTAAATCTTAAAAAATCACCCTATACTACTTGAGTAGACACTACAGGCAACATAGCACATTCATCACAGTGCCCTTTCGTTGTATGACCACAAATCCTCTCTTATTTATCGATTCCCTTTGATAATTAATTATGTACTTGGTCACCCTAATAAAGGGCATTGTTGTGCAACTGCAGCTTTGATGATGCTCTGGGCCCATTAACATCATTATAGGAAAGACAAATGAGGTTTAAAGGATGGAACGGAAGTGGAAATCTGCCTGCGTATATCTATGCCTTTGTTCACAATAACTATACGATGATAAAATAGAGTTTATGTGTAAGAGCTACTGGGAATTGTGCTTAATAGGTTGGTATATTTAGATAGGTATTTTACTTTTAAGGGTAGTGAGCAGCGAAAACTAAAAAAAAAATCAGTTTTTTTTATTGCCCCAAAAAAATCTTTAGGATGTCCTGAATGTAATGATATCTCCAAACTTCAAAACCAACCACTATAAGTGCCCCAAAAAATTTTTTGAAGTTGATTCGTCATGACCAGTGATCTCGCTGATATGAAATTTGTCAAACTAACATAATTTTACATACCTAAACACCTTCTAGGATATTTGTACCTAATACATAGACATTATTTGTCTTTTAAGAGATAATAGAATAATAAAAAAAACTAAAATATAATTAAAACAATTTCATTTATTTAAAAAAAGGTCATTTCAACCGGGAAATGTGAATCGCCGCGTTTTTTGCCTCTCCTGAAAATTCACGTTCTTTTACATAAAAGACCCATTTCCTCGGGATCGGATGAACCAAACGACTCAGAAATTTGAAGATTTGTGGAATATTATTACTTTTATAAATGGTATAGAACAATTTTTAATATATTACATGCTTTGCGAGAAAAAAATTATAAACTGAACAGTTTTTTTCCAGTTTTTTTTCCCATATTTTAAGAAACTGTCAAATAAAAACGGCTTGATTTAGAGAGATTCCTTCTATCTCAAATAAAGAGTATAGATACCGAAATATACTCTCAAAATTTCAATAAAATCCGACCAGTACTTTTTGAGATACAGGGACAAATGGATCAATGGTTTCCCCATATGGATAAACTCGCTACCCACTACCCTTAAATGAGAATAACTGAATTGTTAATTTGAAACGGT
>JAHXMU010000049.1:78013-96407 GCA_019455685.1 Philornis downsi | reverse complement strand
AGCAATTACATAGCTGTGGCATATGCGGCATAAACCATCATCATATTCTTATTGAGTATTTCATTGTACTTTGTTTTGTTTGCTTCCTAGAAAGGATTTAATTAATTTTCTTTAGGAAAATCTCTGACATAACTAAAATTTTCCAGGCGGGGGGAATTTCATTTATACAACAGCCAATGTTTGCTTATAAAGAAATGTATTGAGCGATAGTCTTATGAGAAAGAGTTGCTAAAATAAAACTTTGCAATTGGCAATATCTTTTCAATATTACATGTCAAACAAATATGAAAGGGATTATTTGAACAGCAGGGGCCGAATTGTAGAATGAATTGAATAAGAAAAGTTATCGTAATTATAATATGCAATTTGTATAGTCTTCAAGAAACCAATGGCATTATTTGTTTTTAGCTAATGGAAATGTTGGCCACATTTGAAGAAAGTGGAAGTACTCATATGCACATAGCATTAAAAATCTGTTTCTGACTTGATGATATGCTGACTGATTTGCATGTCAAATTCTGAAATCCATATCCATCACGAGTTATGTGTTTTCAGCTTTCTTTATGCGATTTAGGTTTTGAAGAAAATTTACATCTCTTAGAATTAATTGAAAGGAAAAATCATATAAAGTGACATAAACCGACTCGGAAGACGTGGACTTTAGACTTAGGCTGGAATCCATAATATGTTACTCTCTCAAAAATGCTTTATTTTGCTCGTTATAAATGCAGAAAATTGAAGCAAATAATTTTCAGGGAAATTATGTAAAGGTTCATTACAAGCAAAAGTTCATGTTAAGCATCATTTTAAGCGCTTTAGACGTAATAATTTTTTTGTGATAAATTGATGCACTCATGGGGACAATTAGAGTTAGTGCAGAGTTGATGTTGCGCAACAATCGTATTCGTATACTTTCGAATATTCATTACCAAAATAGACATTCCCATAAGATTGCATAAAAGTAATCATTCAATTTTAATATTTTTGCTTCTATAAGGTGGCGCATAAGGAACGTTAAGATTTGATTAGTGAATAAATTTTTTGTTTAAGTCGTTTTTTTCGTCTATTTACGGAATTAACTAAATAATACTTGGGATGGAAAGTCTCAGTATAGAACAAAGAACTAAAGTTGTTCAATTTTACTTTGAAAGTCAGCATTCGGTTATTCAGATCATATCAAAAGTTCTTTCATGTTCGAAATGCTCCTAGCGCTCCAATAATTTACCGATTGGTTCAGCGTTTTGGGCACCAAAAGGCTGTCTGTGATCTTTCGCGTGCTGGAAGACCTCGTGCAGTTCGCAATGAGTGCAAGCGAGTATTAAGGAAACCCCCGAAACTTCCACCAGGCGACGTTCTTAGCAGTTAAAGATGTCTAGGAGGTTTTTGCAAAGAATATTACATATGTTACATCTTTTCCCATATAAAATGCAATTGGTTCACGAGTTAAAACCAAATAATGCACAAGAACGCATTCAATATAATCGCCGTTAACGTTACTTATGCGCCACCCTTTATTTATCTATTGACAGATTTTTCGGGTTTCACATTAACCCCTTAACTTTTTAGGTCCTCACTCTTCCGATCATTTGATAATCGTTTTAAAAATATCATCTGCCTCTTATTACTTATGCGCCACCCTGTATAATGTTCAATACTCTACTGATGGTGATGATGACGAGTATTTCTATAGTGCGTGGACGGTCCCAAAACTAGGCGATCTAACAAAAAAGACACAAAAAAGTTGGGGAATCTTTTTTTATTTTTCAACATACACTTTTTTCCAGTGATATTCAATAGCTTCTATACCCTGTTTATACAGGGTGGGCCAAATAAGACCTACTAATGTTAACGAACAGCGTATTGTAGTCGCTGGCCTTGCGGTAGCAGTGTTTGCACAATTTGAATTTTGTATGGGTACATCTTAAGATCCAACTTTAAAATTCTACGCAATGTCGTTCTGGAAATGCCCAATTGGCTGGAACGACGGCGAGTTGTTTCCACGTTGCCGCACAGTTTCCACGTTGTCTTCAGTGCGAATATGTTGATGGGCACCTCGTCCAGTTACTCAAAACGACCGACCAAACTCCTAATCATGAAGGCTGTAGGAGCATTCATGAGAATTAAAATGTTTCCGATATTTACGCTCCGTTAAAACAATTGATCGTTGACAAGAATAGAAAAACTCTGTAGTTTTAACCCGTTGTGTTGTACTGTAGGGTTCCATAATAAATTTCCAACAATTCAATTATAATCTACAAAAACAGAAAAATAAATATGTCAAAAAATAAAAAAGTTATTTGTGCTTAATATTAGTAGGTCTTATTTAGCCCACCCTGTAGTAAGAATTGTCAAACTCCTTAAAATAGCCATCAAACGCAGACTTCACCTCTTCATTGTTGGCCAATCTTTTGTCACCAAACCTTTTTTTTAAGTTTGGAAATAGAAAATAGTCCGAGAGATCTAAATCTGGTGTTTAAGGTGCGTGATGAAGCATTTGGGACTGTAATTTGTTAATATTGTCCATTTCAATTGTGGATGTGTGAACTGAAGCATTGCCTTGATGAAGCAACACTTTATTTTTTTACCAAATTCGGCCTCTTTCCCCATAATTTCATCATCTAAACGCTGCAATAAATTAGCATAATATTCGCCATTGATGGGTTTTCTTTCTAAAGATAATCAATGAAAATAATTCAATAAGCATCTCAAAAAAACAGACCCCATGAACCTGGCTATAGATGGAACCATTTATGGCTTTTTTAGAAACGATTTTTCCATTCTAGTTTACTGCTTCGACTGTTTCTTTGTCTCAGGTCTGAAGTGGTGACCCCCATATCTTATCCATGATTATAAATCGACGCAAAAATTTGGATTTTATTGCGGTGAAACATAGCCAAACACTCTACTGCAACATCTTCACGACGCTGTTGTTGCTCTATTGAAAGTAAGCGCGGCACCCATCTTGCGCACAGCTTTCACATCTTTAGATCTTCGTTCAATATACGATGTACAGCATGTTTTGAAATGTTTATAATTTCAGCTGGCGCACGAACCTACAGTCTACAATCATCCAATAGCATTTTGTGGATTTTCTTAACCGTGTCTGGCGTGGACACCTTACTTGGTCGACCATTACGGTGTTCGCCTTGGCAGCTCGTACAGCCTTGTTTAAACTCTGCTACCCAACATTTTACAGTCATAAATGAAGGAGAAGTCTCACTCAAAATAGAATGTAGCCTTCAGTCTACAATCATCCAATACCATTTTGTGGATTTTCTTAACCGTGTCTGGCGTGGACACCTTACTTGGTCGACCATTACGGTGTTCGCCTTGGCAGCTCGTACGGCCGTGTTTAAACTCTGCTACCCAACATTTTACAGTCATAAATGAAGGAGAAGTTCTCACTAAAAATAGAATGTAGCTCGGCTTTAATATTGGTTGGACTACGACCTTTCAAATGGAAATATTAAATTACATGACGATGACCAATTTTTTGCATGTTTACAAATTCACTGAGCTTGTTTACTTATGATGTCTGAAATGAAAATACTAAACAACGGGGCGCCTTGAAACTTAAAATATATATTTTATAAGGTTGTCACTTTCTACCAAAATAATTTTTTATTAAACTACTGCGGCTTAGTCAGGTCGGCTGGTTTTGAGACTGCCTTCGTAATTATGATCTTATGTTCCTAATCTTGGCTGAACTTTTCCATACAACGGAATATAGAATCTGATAATCACTTCAAAATAAAGAAACAAATTGCAAAGATCCACACATCTCTAAAATTGTGTGTTATCTCTAAAAGGTCCAGTTGCAAAAATTACTCCATTTTGACGATTTCTGAGGGGTTTGGACAAATTGGCGTCCGTTAAAAAATCGCTGAAACGATTACACTCAAAAACATGTATTTTTGGTGTATTTTCGAAAGGGGTTATCTGAAGTATGATTCATTAGTTGGTCCTGATTTTATTTTTGGTTGGCCTACAGCATGGGAGTTGTAATCGCTAAATATTTTGTAAATTATCAGACCAAATGTCCCGTAAATGGGATATGTGAGAGCTTTCCATATTCTGTGAGGTTACATTTGACATAACTTTAAACTCATTTAAAGGGACTCACAGTTTAACTATGTTTTCGAATATCATTTTAAGAATCTTCTATTAGACTTGTCGACTACTCGACTATTTGATGTGTTTGTCAAGCACAATGAAGTGATTCCTACTCAAATATTATTAGGGGGTTGTTTCAATGTTCGAATTCACATTATATGCATGCGAATAACGTGTTATAATCATCGTTCTATAGTGTATCATATTCGTTCAATTATAAGCCTATAAATGTACTGCTGTTTACAACATAACCCCATTGTTCAGGGTACACCTCATTTGATACTAACTCTATTTATTTCCGTTGTCCACAGTGTGTAAAATGCAGTTGCGAGATGCAATGCTAGTGTAAATCTGTCAGATTTGGTCTGAAGATTTACTTTGGAACTTAGGTGAGATTGGAGGTTTTTTGGGGAGAGAGATTGGAGGTTTTTTGGAAGAACTAAGGTTCTTCGCGGGATGTGTATACATACTTACGAGGCGGGGTTTCGTAATGGAGATGAGGAAAAGATAACTGCTAACTTACATTAGTTCAGATTTTATTCGTATGTTGCGGGCGGCTGGCGAAGTGGTCTGGTTGGCGGCTGGCGTTGAAAGAGAACAAGTATCCTGCTGATTTCAACCAAGAGACCTCCGTGCCCCGCTAGGTTGCCATATGGACGTAACAAAATAGGGGTTTTTATAATTGCATGGTTGTTTGAATGGGCCCTTACACAGGCAAATAATTAGTTAATTTTTACAATTTACAACATTTACAATTCAGTGCAATTTAATTAAAAGCAATTCAATTCAAGAATTCAATTTAATTCATAATTTTAGAATTCGTAATTTACTTTACGTTATAAAATTCATTTTTCAATTCAATTTCAAATTCATACTTTAATTTACTTTACACAATTCATTTTTCAATTAAATTTCAAATTCATACTCTAATTTACTTTAATTTACTTTTTTCAATTCTTGGGAAGGAAGGACTAACTGCGTTCAACACAGTGTGAATAAGATAAAAATATTTCAATGTTATCAGTTTTCTTTAAGTGTATCATATTGTCTAATGTGGCAACTCTGGAAATTTGCAATTTCAATTGCGTCGTATGCTCAAGCAGTCTATTCACAAACAGTGTAAAATTTGACATAATGCTGGAATAGAAACTCCAAAAAATTTTTATTCAACTTTAACAGAGCAGTATTTGAACAACTGTAACCGTATTCAGGAAACGGAAACTTTTGTTCGAAGCTCTATTCTGGTTTCATCCACATAAAAAAAATATCGAAATCGCTTAGGAATTTTCAGTTTCCACATCAAAATACAATGAAACAGATATTTTGATGCCAGAACATGAAATGAAAGAAACTGCCCAGCAGAATTTTTTTTGAGGTGTATCATATTGTCCAATGTGGCAACTCTGAAAATTTGCAATTTCAATTTTGTCGTATGCTTAAGCATGCTTAAGTCTGTTCAAAAATATTGCAATATTTGGCAGATATAGATTCTGTCAATATTTTGGCCAAAAATGGATTGATAGAAGAAAATTAGCTTTATAAAATTACGAGGTCTGTTAAAAAATAAGGTGAATTTTGAAATTTTGCGGGCTACGTACATTCGTCTTTCGATTATGTTTTTTTGTTTATTTTCGTACACTCGTCTCGAAGATATGTTGACGGTTTTATCCATATAGCATGTTTAGTTTGTTTGTGAGAGGCATAAATAAGACAAGTGTTTTGAGTGTTTGGCGATTTTCTGCTATCGAAAAAATGGATCAAAGAAGTTACATCAAATTTTGTGTAAAAAATGGAATTAAGTGCTTAAAAACACTTGAAATGTAGACAGTGGCATACGGTAAGAGTACTCTGAGTCGAAAAATGTTTACAAGCGATACTCGTACAAACTTTTCAAAGAAGGTCGAGAAGATGTGAATGACGACGCTCGTTCTGGACGCATTAGCACATCAATAACTGATGAAAATGTTGAGAAATTGAAGAAAATTGTTATGGAGAATCGTCGAATCACAATCAGAGGGATTTCTGAAGATGTCGGCATATCAGTTAGCTCATGCCATGCAATCCTTTCGGAAATTTTTTGCATGAAACGTGTAGAAGCGAAGTTCATTCCAAAATTGCTGAATTTTGACCAAAAACAACGTCGCATGAGAATTGCTCAGGAATTGTTGAATGACGTCAACGATGATCCAGATTTGCTTTAAAGAGTCATAACTGGCAACGAATCATGGGTATACGAGTATGGTTATGACATCGAAACCAAAGCCCTATCGTCCCAAGGGAAGAGTCCAGGAGAGTCACGAACAAAAAACAGAACGCCAAGTCCGATCAAATGTCAAGGTTTTGTTCACTGTTTTCTACGATTACGATGACGTAGTGCATCAGGAGTTCTTGCCACAAGGTCGTACAGTAAGTAAAGAGTACTACCTTGAATTAATGTACCGTTTGCGTGAAGCAATACAAAGAAAAACGCCTCATATTGTGGAAAAAAACTCATGGCTTTAGCATCATGATAATGCACCTGCTCACTCGTCCTTGCTTGTGAGAGATTATTTGGCTAAAAACAACACCGTTATCATGCCTCAGCCACCATATTTACCAGATGTGGCCCCCTGCAACTTTTTCGTGTTCCCAAGATTGAAGAGACGCATGAAAGGACGGTGTTTTGCGACGACTGAAAAGATAAAAACCGAATCGCTGAAAGGCTCAAGGACATTCCAGAAAGTGCATATCGAGGATTCGAGTGCGAAGCGCTTGGAGGTTTGGGAAAAACGCTGACACAAGTGTATTATATCAGAGCGGGACTACTTTGAAGGAAATGGAATAGAAATTGATGAATAAATAAATATTTTTTGAAAATTCACCTTTTTCTGAACACACTTCGTGTATAAAATTAGCTTCATAAATCGCAACGACACTTTTTTAAATGAGTTGCACAACTTTCTAAATGAAGATTACCAGATGGACTTGGCTATTACACAAATTATCACCTGCGAAGTTAAAAATATAATTGCTGGTTTAAAAGACCGAAGAGCTCCGGGATACAACTTGATCACTGCTAAAGTCTTAAAAGAATTGCCTCAGGAAGGCTTACAGCTTCTAACAAGAATATACAATGCAATCATTTTAAAGTTGTGCATTCCGCCACAATGGAAAATATCTCAGGTGAAAATGATACGAAAACCTGGAAAACCACCTGAAGAAACCTCTTCTTACAGGTCCATAAGCCTGCGGGAGTACCTCAGGGCAGCATTATTGGTCCTACCTTATATCTGATTTTCACTTCGGATCTACCCACAGAAGAAGGGACTCTTATCGGAACGTTTGCAGACGATACAGCTGTTCTTGCCACTGACGTCAACCCGGATCAAGCATGTAGAAAATTGCAAAAAACATCTCGATACCATCACAAAATGGCTGCAGAAATGGAGAATAAAGGTAAACGAAACGAAATCGGTTCAGGTAACGTTTACACTTCGGAGAGGATGTTGCCCTCCCGTGTCTATTAATAATGATGCAAAGTATCTAGGCATTTATTTGGACAGAACACTAACTTGGAGAAAGCATATATTTACAAAAAGACTGGCCTTGGGGCTCAAACTAAGATCCTTAAATTGGCTTTTGAATGGCAAATCCAAATTATCCCTAGACAACAAATTAAAAATCTATAAATGCGTCTTAAAGCCCGTATGGACATATGGAATCCAGTTATGGGGGACTGTAGCAAACTCCAACCTTGAAATATTACAACGCTTTCAATCCAAAGTACTGCGAACCATTACTGGTGCACCCAGATTATTCTCGAACAAACAGTTGCATAGAGAATTGAAAACACCCTTCATTAAGGAAGAAGTCCAAAAATACTCCGTTAGATACATGAATCGTATTCAACAACATCCGAATCAGCTGGCGTCCAATGTGATGAACGAAATACCATTATTTACCAGACTAAGGAGGAGAACCACACAGGACCTGGCTACTCAGGACGAATAAAGCAGTAGGGACACTCAAGGAAGTGTTCCCGAATAAAAAATAAAATTTTAGTATATATGTAGTATGTAGGCCAATGTGAATATTAATGAATGTCCAAGGACAGATTGTAATAAATCCAGAATTAAAAAAAAAAAAAATAAAATAAATAAATAAATAAATAAATCGCAACATATTTTAAAATAGGAGTGTATTCTTTGGCTCCTTAAGGCATCTAAATTCAGTTGGCAATATGGAAAGTTTAATTAAAGCCTGGAACTATAACATTTACATGAAATTATCTTTAAAAATGAAATGGCAAAGACAAATTTATCGATTCCAATAAAAAATTTTATTATATTTAAAAAAAAAGATTGTTTAATTCCATTTAAAAAAAAACCATGATTAAAATATCACCCTATGCTATATTTTCGGAGTACAGGTAACAAGTAAGCATATTTGGTTTTGTGTGCAAACGCGAACAAATTAAACGAAATTTTCATTCCATTATGTACGGTTTTACCAAAATTTTTCATATATCCCTCATACGATGTTGAATGTTCAACTTCATTATCAAATATTGCCAAAATAAATAATTTTACAATTCTCTTATTGAAAGGAAATTAAATTATTGCAATGAATATCCCTTCTGCTACATGCAATTCATACTCGTATACTGCCGTGTATCGAATCGATGCCCGATAAAAATATTGTATTTTCACTTGAGAACACAAACTAAGTTAAATTCCTTAATTGAAAAACTTTTCAAATTGTTGCCGACTGAGAGAATCAGAGAAAATCTAACAAATGGAATAAATTATTTGAAGTGAGTTCTAGTACAAAACTATGAGCACCTCCTTGTATTCAGAGAAAATAATTGCATAGTTTTGTTGATTGTTAAAGGAGAGAAATGTTGTTATAAATTAGTCGATATTGAGTATGACTTAACTACATTTTGTGTAGGACAGAATAGATTTAAATGAACGAATATGTAAGACAAATCTATACAAATACATTCGAAACACAATATAATTTGATTTTGCATATTTTTAATTACATTTGTATAAATACACATAATTCCAGTTAAGAAAATATAGGCAATATATGTTCATATGGTTAGCATGTGTACTCAGTCGAATGCTATAATATGGCCGAATGGGCTATAATAAAAATTGAACTCTTTCATGCACCCAAAACTTATTAGCCTGGCATGCATGAAGGTATCGATATTCAATGACGCATCTTACGGAATTTTTATCGCAATAGCTATCACAGTACTTTACGCTACTCTGAGTTGTGGGTACAAATTATAATATTAATATCAAAACAACAGGGTGACTCATTTTTAGGTTTCAAAAGTAAAGCTAAATAAAAGAAATATAACGATTGCAAATCGTTGAAATTTACTATCAAAATTCGTGCTCTGTGGCAAATGTGCATCCTTTGATACGACCATTTTATGGTCGTCATAATCGACCTGCTGAATCAACAATTCGTGCTGTTATCTCCAAATTTCGCACCAAATTTACTTTATTCGTGGAATTCAGGACGAAATGCTCTGTAACAAATGGTAACAGATATTGAATTTTATTGCCAACTTGCTTCTATAATGTCTATTTTAGACGCTGGGCCGCAACTTCTTAAAACTTATAAAGATTGATTTCTAATCACAGTTTTTTTTTTAAATCGAATAAAACGTTCAAATTTGCATTATATAGGTATATTAAAATTTTTTATTGAAATCGATAAATTGGTCTTTGCCATTTAATTTTTAAAGATAATTTCATGTAAATGTTGTCCGCGGCTCTGTCTCAAAACTTCCATTCGGAGGGTCCAATTATGCGTCACTTTTTCGAGCATTTTGGCCAGTATTCTACGAATAACGCATGTTATGTTATCCTGTAAGGCTTCAATAGTGTTCGGCTTGTCCACATAGACTAACGACTTGATATAACCCCACAAGAAATAATAACGAAGCGTTAGATCTTGGGGACCAACTCACAGGGCCAAATCGAGAGATAAGCTGCTCACCAAATTCATCCCTCAACATATCCATTGTTTCACGACGAGTGTGGCCACATGTTGCACCGTCCGGATGAAACCACATGTCAACCAAGTTCAACTCAGCCAATTGAGGCAAAAAAATCGCGTATCATCGCTCGATATCGTTCGCCGTTGATGGTAACGTTTCTTCCACGGTCGTCTTTGAAGAAAAATGGACCGATGATGCCACCAGCCCATAAATTATACCAGACTGAATGAATGGCATGAGGCTGTTCATCCCTCCAGTTGAGACAGTTTTGCTTGCCTCATCACTGAACACAATTTTTCGACACAACAGCGGATTTTCATTGAGCTTTTGTAAGGCCCATTCACCAAAAATTAGACGTTGTGGTAGGTCATTCGGCTTCAATTCTTGCATAAGTCGAATTTTGTCGGCTTTTAAACCCAAATTTTTCTTGTGATTTAGTCACACATGCCCAATCGTAGGGAACGGCAACGAATTGACACTTCATGATCGTCATTAACACTGGTCGTACGACTGCAATATTTTCTTCGGTACGCACTCACATAGCACGAATTTTGATAATAAATTTTAACGATTTGCGATCGTTGTTCGTTTGTTAGTCTTTCCATGATGAAATGGCAGAGTATATTGTACACTTTTCACTTTGACAGATGACGTTTGGACGCCATTACCAACCAGTGCTGCCAATCTGAAAAACTTACATCTTAAAAAAATTACCTTGTATTAATATATATGTATATATATATATGTATTATTCTACGTATACAAATATATAGCGTATTTTATAAGAATTTTTACCAGTAATTATAAAAATTATGTTAATAATAATAAAAAGTAAAAAAAAAAAATTCGGAATATAAAACGCCTACATCAGTAATTGTCATTGGACTCGTAAATAGTTCGCGAGAAACCACTGGAAATTTAAACAAGACTTGATACTATTCCATAAAGCTCGTGAAACGCAACGTTTTTAAATAGAAAAATTTGCCACCTTCATTTCTTTGTAACAACGGCCACCATATTCCTCGGACTGGAGGACAAAGTATCAATTAAAAAATATGAGATGTTCAACGTCACGATTCGGGCTAAAGAAGGTTACATCGAACAATAACATATTTTTCCTAAAATTGTGAAATGCTTTTACGATTTACTAAAGTTTTTAAATAACAAAATCAAAACCTAACAAAATTATAACATTTTTAATTGGTAGGGCAGGAAGCACCGACCCCAGTATACACGAATACTTGTATACGAGGTGTGATCAAAAAATAACTGTTATTTTCAATTTTTTAAAAACAAAGTATTTATTTATCAATAACTATCTTGCCCCCTTCAAAGTAATCCCCCTCAGATATAATACACTTGTGCCAGCGTTTCTTCTAATCCTCAAAACACTTCTAAAACGCGCTATTTGGTATCGCCAACAGCTCCTGTTTCGAGTTTTCTTTTATCTCCTCAATCGCTTTCATTTCATGGGCCTCTTCAAGCTTTGGAACAAGAAAAAGTCGCAGGGGCCAAGTCCGGTGAATACGGCGGTTGAGGCATGATTATTGTTTTGTTTTTGGCCAAAAATTCACGCACAAGCATCGATGTGTGAGCTGGTGCGTTATCATGGTGCAAGATCCATGATTGGTTTTTCGACAATTCTGTGTGTTTCTGACGAATTGCTTTGCGCAAACGGCGCATAACTTCAAGGTAGTATTCCTTATTGACCGTACGACCTTGTGGCAAGAATTCATGATGCTCCACGCCATTGCAATGGAAGAAAACAGTGAGCAAAACCTTCACATTTGACTGAACTTGATGTGCTTTTTTCGGTCTTTTGGATGCTTCCATTGGGATGATTGGGCTTTGGTTTCCATGTCATAGCCATACAGCCATGATTTGTCACCAGTTATGACCTTTTCGAGGAAATCTGGATTGTTGTTGATGACGTTCAACAGCTCCTGAGCGATGTCCATACGACGTTGTTTTTGCTCAAAATTTAGCAATTTTGGAACAATCTTCGTTGCCGCACGTTTTATGCCAAAAATATTTGTAAAAATTGATTGGCATGAGCCGAACGATATGCCAATATCATCAGAAACCTCTCTAATAGTAATTTGACGATTATGTAAAATAATTTTCTTCACTGCTTCAATGTTTTCATCGGTTGTAGACGTGCTCGGGCTACCAGAACGAGCATCGTCATTGATATCTTCTTGGCCTGCCTTAAACTGATAATACCATAACTGAATTTGTGTTCTGATCATATTTGACTCACCAAACACCACAGTCAAAGTCAAAACTTAATACAGTTTCTTTGATCCATTTTTTCGAATAGTAAAAACTCGAAGACCTCTCCAAAACACGACTGGCAATCCAAAATGGCTGAAATTGTGAACATATATAACAGACTTGTGCACCAACATAACAGAAAAAATGCGAAAATCGAATATTCGTAACTCACGAAATTTGAAAAAAAACGTTTTTTTTTATCACACCTCGTATATGAGTTGTTTTATAGTTAAATACTTGAAAACGTATCTAGTTGATTTAATGCTTCTTTGTTAACAGAAAGATCTTTCAAAATTTTCTGTTTCAGTTATGGGAAAAGTTCTTGTAAATTTTAGGTTATTTTGAGTTGCCTTTTTGTTAACCAATTACAAATCACAGCTGTTGAATTTCTTTATATTTTTCCAAATATATGTGCATATCAGAATGGTTAATCTAGGTGATGAAACATCCATAAGTTGTTAAGCAATAATTACCAACATATGTCAAGTTATATAAGTATTGCCCGCTTAGAACTTCAGCTCTTGTCCACTTACAATCCTTTAAATCCAATTTGTTGCTCTCTTTAGAATAGTTTACAACAGATGATTGTAATGAAAAAACTTTTTGGCCTTAATTGATTCCATTTATTTAATAGCATTCCATTGCAACTGCATTTTGTTTATTCCTCGTTGTTTTCCGGCAATCAAGGCGACAAACATTCAGCCAATTTCATGAGTTTGATGCCTTTTTTCTGCATTGCCGAACTGAGATGTGACTTGTGCTCCAGAAGCCATCAGAAGACAACAGTAGTAAAAAAAAAGCAATTAAAACATTCAAAGCTCAATGTCAGCAATGGCAGATAATTGCCAAAGTGCAGTAGCAGTCACAGCATCTGCAACAAAGGCAGCAGTTGCTCTATAACAACAATGATACACAATCCTATGCCCGAAGGGCTCTTCTTCTTAAGCCAATCACATTTAATTACAATTAAATTGTGACAATTAATTGTGTTATTAACACTTTGCTGTCGACAAAGCAATATTTTGTCAATCAGTCAAACCTTAAGGATAGCAAATAATTTTATGCGTCAACGTGATTAAATGTGCGACGGATTTATCGTGTTTGCATTGTGTCGGAATTAGGATGCCAATGACAGGAAATATTGGTTTTCCGACAGCCATATGAACTCCAAAGCGCGTAGTTGGTATTCTTTAAGGTCCCCCCTATTAAAGTTGAATGCAATTCAGCAAAACAACATTAAAATGTGAAAATCTTATAGATTTCAAAGCAGGGAGAAAGTATGAAAAGCATATAAATAAAGTATATACGAGGTTGATCAAAAAATAAGTGTTATTTTCAAATTTCGAGAGTTACATATGTACACATGTCTGTTATATATGTTGATAATATCAACAATTTTGGATTGCCAGTTTGTTTTTGACAGATAAAAAGGTTAGTCGTGTTTTGGAGAGCTCTTCGAGTTTTTACTATTCGAAAAAATGGATCAAAGAAACTGTATTAAGTTTTCTGTAAGAAATGAAATGAAATGTGCAAGGAAGGATTTGAAATGTTAACTGTGGCGTTTGGCGAGACTACTATGAGCAGAACACAAATTCAATTGTGGTATAACCGGTTTAAGGAAGGAAGGAAGATGTCATTGACGATGCTCGTCCTGGTAGCCCGAGCACGTCAACAACCGATGAAAATATTGAAGCAGTGAAGAAAATGATTTTGGATAATCGTCAAGTCACTATTAGAAAAGTTGCTGATGAAGTTGGCATATCATTCGACTCATGCTAAACAATTTTTACGGATGTTTTAGGCATGAAACGTGCGGCAGCGCAGATTGTTCCAAAATTGTTAAGTTTTGACCAAAAACAACGTCGCATGGACATCGCTCAAGAGCTGTTGAACGTCGTCAACGACGATCCAGATTTCCTAAAAAATGGATCATGGGTGTATGGCTATGACATTAAAACCAAAGCCCAAACATCCCAATGGAAGCGTCCAGAAGAGCCAAGACCGAAAAAAGCACGTCAAGTTCGGTCAAATGTGAAGGTTTTGCTCACTGTTTTCTTCCATTGCAATGGCGTGGTGTATCAGGAATTCTTGCCACAAGGAAGTACGGTCAATAAGGAATACTACCTTGGAGTTATGCGCCGTTTGCGCGAAGCAATTCGTCAAAAACGCACAGAATTGTAGAAAAACCTATCATGGATTTTGCACCATAATAACGCACCAGCTCACGCATCGATGCTACTGCGTGAGTTTTTGGCCAAAAACAAAACTGCAATCATTCCTCAACCACCATATTCACCGGACTTGGCCCCCGATGACTTTTTCCTGTTCCAAAGATTGAAGAGACCCATGAAAGGAAAGCGTTTTGCTACGATTGAGCAGATAAAAGAAAAATCGAAACAGGAGCTATTGGCGATACCAAATAGCGCGTTTTAAAAGTGTTTCGAGGATTAGAAGAAACGCTGGCACAAGTGTATTATATCTGAGGGGGATTACTTTAAAGGAAATAAAATAGAAATTGATGAATAAATAAATACTTTTCGGAAAAAATTGAAAATAACAGTTATTTTTTGATCACACCTGGTATACAAGTATTCGTGTATACTGGGGTCGGTGCTTGCTGCATTACCAATTAAAAATGTTATAATTTTGTTAGGTTTTGATTTTGTTATTTAAAAACTTTAGTAAATCATAAAAACATTTTAGAATTTTAGGAAAAATATGTTATTGTTCGATGTAACCTTGTTTAGCCCGAATCATGACATTGAACATCTCATATTTTCTAATTGATACTTTGTTTTCCAGAATTGACTATAGGGAACAATTCATTGGGTTTTGAATGCGAGGAATATGGTGGCCGTTGTTACAAAGAAATGAAGCTGAAAATCTTTTCTATTTAAAAACGTTGGGTTTTACGAGCTTTAAATCTGTTTAAATTTCCAATGGTTTCCCGCGAACTATTTACGTGTTCAATGACAATTACTGATATAGGCGTGTTGTATTCCGATTTTTTTTTTTTATTTTTTAATATTATTAACATAATTTTTATAATTACTGCTAAAAATTCTTATAAAATATACTATATATATATATATATATTAATACAGGGTGATTTTTTAAGATATAATTTTTTTTATTTTGGCAACACTGGTTGGTAATGGCATCCAAACGTCATCTATCAAAGTGAAAAGTGTTCAGTATACTCTGCCATTTCATCATGGAAAGACTAACAAACGAGCAATGATTACAAATCGTTGAAATTTATTATCAAAATTCATGCTCTGTCACAAATGTGCATCGTTTGATACGACCATTTTATGGTCGTCATAATCGACCTTCTGCATCAACAATTCGTGCTGTTATCTCCAAATTTTGCACCAAATTTAGTGTGTTGGGCATAAAACCATCGACTCGCATGCGTAGAGTGCGTATCGAAGAAAATATTGCAGCCGTAGCGACCAGTGTTAATGCCAATCGTGAAATGTCACGTCGCCGTTTTCAGCGATTGGGCATGTGTCACTCAACCACAAGAAAAATTTTACACGTCGACTTGGGTTTAAAAGCCTATAGAATTCGACTCACGCAAGAATTGAAACCGAATGACCTACCACAACGTCTAATTCTTTGTGAATGGGCCTTACAAAAGCTCAATGAAAATCCACTGTTTTATCGAAAAATTGTGCTTAGCGATGAGGCTTATTTCCTGCCGAACGTATATATAAACAAGCAAAATTGTAGCAGCCACATGCCGTATATGAATTACCGATGCATTCCGAAAGAACGACAGTCTGGTGTAGGTTAAGAGCTGGTGTCATCATCGGTTCATTTTTCTTCAAAGACGACCGTGGAAGAAACGTTACCGTCAACGGCGAATGATATCGGGCGATGATACGCGATTTTTTCCCCCCAATTGGCTGAGTTGAACATGGTTGACAGGCGGTTTTATCAGAACGATGCAACATGCCACACTGCTCGTGAAACAATGGATACGTGTATGTTGAGGAATGAATTTGGTGAGCAGCTTATCTCCCGATTTGGTCCTGTGAGTTGGCTCCCAATATCTTGTGATTTAACGCCTCTTGATTATTTCTTGTGGCGTTATGTCAAGTCGTTAGTCTATGTGAACAAGCCGAACACTATTGAGGCCTTGCAGGATAACATAACACGCGTTATTCGTGGAATACAGACCAAAATGCTCGAAAAAGTGATGAGAAATTGGACCTTCCGAATGGACATTTTGAGACGGAGCCGCGGACAACATCTACCTATACGTGAAATTGTCTTTAAAAATTGAATGCCAGGAACTAATTTATCGATTCCAATAAAAAGTTTTGATATTGGAAATTTGAGTGTTTTATTCTAATTTTGAAGGAACTACGATTAAAAAATCACCCTATATTTATATTTCCTTAAGTTTCAAAATAAATTAATTTGATCATGTATTCGTAGTTATTAAAGATACGTTTTAATGAGCCTTTATAAAAGTGGGCCCCAGAGGCAACTGATGTCTTTGTATTGTTAATTCAAATATGACCTATTCATCGTTCCACGTTTTCTATTATATTCATAAAGTCTTACCTATTCATTTAACTTTCAGGCGGTCAATCTCGTTAACCGCTCAAAGTCTCAAATTCAAAATTTGAGCCAAGTTGTATCGAAAACCATATTAAAGCTTTATTTGCATAACACTTTTGTTGGCACTTTCTTATGAAGACACCAGAAAAAATCTCAAAAAGCATTCAACATTCACACAAGCAATCTGATTTTCATGTTCCAAACAGACGAAAAGAAAAGACTTCCTGGCAGACATAAGTGCAATCCTTGAAAAGACTTAAATGGGGGGAAAAACAAAGTAAAAAAGAAACACAAAATGACAACAAAAACAGTCGTTTGTAACACGTTTTAAATGTCTCTTTCTCATAAAAAGGAAAGAAATTATTTTTTTATGTGTCATCATCATCATCATTGTCATCATGGTCGTCAGCATCATCATCATATTTTTAGCCATTGAGAAAATTCACAGGAATGATTTGTTGTCATAGTAAGGGGATGGCATAACGAAAAAGAGGAAGCGAATTCTACAAGAAAGCTAAATGTTGCATTGCATTCATACGATATTATTTACTAATGTCATCTTGTTTTCACGCAGTTATATGAAATTTTGTACTGAACGTAATTTGGAAATGCTAGCATTTTTCATTAGCATCAATCAATCAATAATAGCTGTCCATGTCTGTAATGCCACTATAAATTTAAAGCATTAAGTTTTTAGCTTTTTACTGGAAAAAAAAAAATTATATTCAAACATATACATTTTTCATTTCAATTTTTTTAGCCTAATTGGATGAAAGCGATGAATTCGCTACATTTCGTTTGGAATATATAGATTACAGTAATGAATACAAACATATTCAAATAAAAAAAAAAAAAATTATTCACTTATTTTTGACTAGTACAGAAATTTTAGTCAGATGAATTGACTTTTATACAACATCATCCAATTTATGTTTTTGGTGGTGTAAAATCATCCGGAATGCCAGAAGAGATGTACTAAATCAATCGATTTTTATCAAATATTGCACAGCAAAAGAAGCAAAATTTTTACTTACATTTGTTAAAGAGGGTATAGAAATTGTTTTTTTACAAAACCGGTGAATATCATTCCTGTATTTATAAAACACTAGCCGACCCGGCAAACGTTGCTTTGCCTTCAAATTTTATTTTTATTGGAAATGTTTCAATGTTAAACAAAATTCTGTTTAAATACCGTTAGCAGGAGCAGAAATAATTGCTTTTTAATTTGTGGTTTGTATGGGAGGTACCACGCCCCATTGTCCAATCCCGCCCATATTTGAAACAGCACTTAAGATATGTACACCAAACAGATGTACCAAATTTTGTTCAAATACCGTAAACAGGAGCAGAAATATTGGATATTTAATTTATGGTTTGTATGGGAGGTACTACGCCCCATTGTCCAATTCCGCCCAATCCATACACCAAACCGATGTA
>JAHXMU010000049.1:60971-78003 GCA_019455685.1 Philornis downsi | reverse complement strand
TGGGAGGTACCACGCCCCATTGTCCAATCCCGCCCATATTTGCAGTAGCACTTAAGATATGTACACCAAACCTACGCACCAAATTTTGTTCAAATACCGTAAGCAGGAGCAGAAATAATTAATTTTTAATTTTTTGTTTGTATGGGAGGTACCACGCCCCTTTGTCCAATTGGACCGAATTGTAAATCTAAACCATCCCGGGCACCACCCAGACGCATATACAAAAATTTATGCAAAGCGGTCCAGCCGTTTAGGAGGAGTTCCCTGACAACGCCCGTACAGTAGAATTATATAGGTATATATAAAGATATAAAACAAATTGTGAATCCACCATTTCTTATTCATTTTAATAATCTAACTAAAATTACTATTATAATATTCATAACACAGCATATCATCATTGTGAAATCATTCAATGTTATTGTTTGCAAAATTCTATTTCAATGTTTAATTTGATCCTATAACTATATTCAGCACTGTTAAAGTATCTTCTTAGCTCCCAGTATCTGAACCCCTGCTACAAATCATGTCAAGGCTAAATTGTTGTTGTTGTTGAGCTCACTGAAAGAAGTTGTTCATTGAATATAGTAAACTTACGATTCGACTCACTAAGTTTTTGTTTTTGTGACCAGTGAAAGCATTAACACTGTGTTTTCGCATACGTTGAGTAGAGGTCGGCAAAGTAGCGGATTAGTTTTATGATCTGTTCAAATATGGAATTTTAGAACATATTTGTGACAATGCAGTCATTAACTTGCACATAGCTTCTGCGATTTCAAAACTCTTGATTTTTGGACCATGGAACAGACAACATCAACGATGAGTATAAATGAGCAGCTAACAGATGGAAAATGGTGTTTGCTAATTTTTTAAATTAAATAACGTGTTTCTTTTATTTATGAATAAATGAACAAACAAATTGGACTTGTTTAAAAGGAAAAATCAAAACAAAGACACATATACACTTTTTCCACTCAATAGCTCCGATGCCTTCTGTACAGAGGTGGTGATAGATTGATGGAGATGATCAATATGATAGCGGGGGGAGTAGCGGGGAATCCTCTAATCAATTTGATACCTCTCTCGTTATAGTTGTGGAATGTAAATGTTGGACTGTATTGCTAATTATCCAATTGCGATGATCTTTAGGAGGACCAATTTCACAGTTGGTTTCTACCAGAGAACTGAAAATTGGAACCTGTAACTTGGATCATATAATTCCACAGTCATGTGAAATTATATGTAATCAAATTGATATTGCACAAATTACAAGTGGCCATAAATAAAAGATGAGAATTAGAATTAGTTCCAATTCAAAGGAGATTTATTGAGGCAACGAGTTGTGCTTACCAGTTGAGATCTGATTTGTAAGTGATTTTTTCTTATTACAAAGCTTTTGACAACAGTTAAATTCATATGTTACAATTCAGAATTCAGTTACATTTAGTACACATATTTCCACTCAATGGAGTTATGTAACACTTCAGGGGTAAACATTTGAGTTAATTCACAATAATATTCTTACACAAGTACATTTTACAAAAAGTACATTGTACAAAACAAAGGTTAGTTTTAATATAAATTCAATCGTAAATTCAAATATGTATATAATCTTAAAATTATGGCTAAAATGTTGAAGTTTAGACACCTTCTTTATAGTAAGCACTGTCAAACTCCTTAAAATAACCATCAACCGCAAATTTCGCTTCTTCATTGTTTGCAAATTTTTTACCACCGAAGCATTTTTCCATGTAAAGAAATAGAAAACAGTCCAAGGGAACTAAATCTGGCCATTAAGGTGCGTGATTAAACAATTCGAACTTTAATTCATTAATTTTGGCCATGGCAGTAGTGGACGTGTGAACTAAAGCATTGTCTTGATGAAACAACACATTCTTTTTCGCCCAATGCGGTGTTTTTTCCATAATTTCATTACCTAAACACCATAATAAATTAGCATAATATTCGCCGTTGATGGTTTTTTTTTTAAGAAAAAAGTAATTCCATGGGCATCCCCAAACAACAAACGCCATGTCTTGCCTGCCTGCAGATGGAACGTCTTCGCCTTTTTTGGACACGATTCTCCCATTCCAGTCCACAGCTTTGACAATGCCTTTGTCTCACATGTAAAGTGTTGGACCCATATCTCTTCTATGGTTATAATTTTTTTTTGTCATTCATTTTTCTTTATTGGATCTTTCTTATAAGATTTACAATAAGTATTCAAACCTTAATTCTATCTTAAACTAAAGTATCCTGCCATTGCCGCATCTTATTTTTGGCGAGCCGAACTTTTTATCACCGGACCAAGTCTAGCGTGTCATTTCTTCTTATCCGCATATGACCGGGAAAATGTTGAAGGTTTTCAGCGAGTGGGTTTGAGTGGGAGACAACTCGATATATGCATATGACCTGCTTAATTTTCTTATTTCCTCGGAAATATAAGGAATGTTTAAATCCTTGTGAATGTTATCATTCTTAATATACCATGGGGCCCCACAAATTTGGCGCAGTATTCTTGATTGTCATCTCTGTAGCTTATTTATGTTAGAAGCCGATGCCGTTCCCCACAACTGGATGCCACATGTGCATATTGGCTTCAATATGGTTTCGTAGATGGTGATTTTATTTTCCAAACTGAGAGTAGACTGGGAGCCAATAAGCCAGTGGAGTTGAGCCATTTTTAATTTCAATTGCATGATTTTTGACTCAATGTGATTTTTCCAGGTGAGACATCGATCAAGGTGAATACCCAAATATTTGACATGGTTATGAACGGGTATGGCACTACCGTGAAGAGTGAGGGCTGGGCAATTGTTCTGTCTAAGAGAGAATGTAACCTGTACACACTTAGTGGGATTTACTTTTATCTTCCACTTTTCGAGCCAAGATTCTAATGTATGTATATGAGACTGCAGTTGTCTAGAAGCCATTAATGGGCAAGTGCTAGTGCTCATGAATGCAGTGTCATCGGCGAAAGTTGAGGTTTGAATTAGGGAATGAACAGGCATGTCAGAGGTGTAGATGGTATATAGTATAGGGCCTAGTATACTGCCCTGCGGAACTCCTGCTGAAACTTTTCTTTGAGTTGAAACAGAGTTTTTCGATTTTACTACAAAAGATCGATTCTTTAGATAGCTCTCCAGGAGCTTGTGGGTATTTGCCGGTAGAAAAGAGACTATTTTGTGAATAAGGCCTTCGTGCCACAATTTATCAATGGCTTGGGAGATGTCTATAAAGAGAGCTGAGCAATATTTCCGTTCTTCGAATGTTTTTTTGATCTGGGTTACTACATATATACGGTGTACTTGTTCTATCGTTCCATGACCCTTACGAAACCCAAATTGGTGCGTGGGTATTACATGGTTTGCTTCAATATGGGGGTACAACATTTGGAGAAAGATCTTTTCAAACAGTTTAGATATAATAGAGAGTTAACTTATGGGTCGATAGGATGTAATTTGTGACAGCTCCTTTCCAGGTTTTGGGATGATTATTATTTCAGACAGCTTCCATAATCGAGGAAAGTATCCAATTCGAAGTATAACATTAAATATAAATAAAACTAATTTTAGGATATTGTGGGGGAGTTCTGAAATCATTTCGAAAGCAATTTTTTAACGAGAAATGAGTTTCAGAGACTAAGAGAACGTCAATATCTCGGGATCTCAAGAAATACTTTACTTCATTCTTATGTTGGATGAGTCAGCTGGCATTCCAGTAACAAATTCTTATAGAGTTCATTTTCTGGTTAATAAAACTTGAATGAGCGTATTCTGGTTTAGTAACATTTCTTGCATAATCCCCTGCATATTTGTCATGAAATTATTCATAGTTTTTATGAGGGATTCGATTGAGGTTTCAATATTGTTTTTCTGCGGAGGAGCTTGAGGAACCTGATTTTTCAGAGATTGTGCATATGTCATTTGGGTCGTCGTTGCTGGTTATAAATTGACGCAAAAATTCGCCAAACAGTTTTCTGAAACATCTTCATGACGCTTTTTTTGTTCTGTTGAAAACAAGCGCGGCAGCCATCTTGCGCACACCTTTCGCATCTTCAAATCTTCGGTTCATATACGATGTATAGCATTTTTTGAAATCTCTATCATTTCGTCTAGCTGGCACACCTTCAGCCGATGATCATTCAATGGCGTTTTTGGGTTTTCTTAACCGTGTCTGGCATAGACACCTCAGTTGGTCGACCAGTAAGGTGTTCGTTTTGGCAACTCGTACGGCCTCGTTTAAACTCTGTTACGCAATATTTCACATTCGTAAACGGAAGTGCAGACTCGCCCAGAAAAGAATGAAGCTCGGCTTTTATATTGGTTGGATTGAGACCTTTTAAATGCAAATATTGAACTACATAACGGTGACCAATTTTTTCCATGTTTACAAATCCACTGAGATTCTTTACTTTTGATGGCTCAAATAAAAATACTAAACGATGTGGTGTCTTAAAACTGAAACTAAGTATTTTTTCACTTCACCGAAGTATTTTTTTTCAAACTACTGGCGCCATCTATATGTCAGGTTGGCTTCTTTTGAAACCGCCTTCTTATATATCTAGATAGTAGGAAAATGCACACTGTTAGAAATTTTGTAGACAAAATTTAATTTTCTTTGTCAACATTTTTTGTAAGACGTTTTGGAAATGGAAGATTATTAATACGTTGCCTCATTTTAATACCAAAGAAATTTAAATTTGGTTGTTTATCAGTAATTAGTTTTTGCCTAATTGTCGTACTTTTCATTTATTTGGAATTACCGAAAAATTTCAAATATTTCGTTACACACTTGAAAAATTTCTTACCTGATATCGGTGGTTAAATTTGCTATCTTTTTATTGCTTTACATTTTTCCTATTTTATTTTTTCAAATGTTCTTTGGGGTATAATTGAACTCTTTTAGAATGTGACGTTCATGTTGGCTGGAGTCCCTTTTTACACATGTAGGTGTAGGCAATGTCTCGTGGGCAATTTCCAGAGGTTTTACAGCAACTAAAACTTCCACCCGAGATTATATTGCTTCCATTGCTAGTACAATTTTTTGCAATATGTTGCTACACCCACCTACAAGCATTATCTACAATGTTCATGTGTTTCAATTCTCTGAAAAGCCAACAACGGCCAATTAGAATTTTTGTATCTCAATGTTGTGTAAATATTTATCGTACTCGTACATCTACCAAGGTTTGATACTTTGGAAATTTTGTAAATTTGTTCGGATGTCGTTGTCAGTTTTTAAGGCTTCTTCTACCTTTTTCAAATGGTCTAATGGAACAGTAAACGATATTGTTAAACTTTGTAACGATTTTGTTTACAAAACCAGCAACATACATCAATTAACAAATAAAACATTTAAGGACAATTTGTAGTGAGTATAAAGAATTGATGTATTAGTATGCCGGTTTACAAGCAGCAATTTGCAACACTCTAAAACATTCATTTTATATAATATAAATTGATTGGTTTGTACAGGGTGTGCGTCGGGAAGGTATACTACTTTGTTTGTTTATATTTTTTGATTAAATGAAGGAGAATGGATCTTATATTGATAAATGTTTTATTTAATGTCGGCAATTTAATATGGAATACAATATCAGATAAATGTTCGCCTCTGCTAGCCTCACAAATGCGAGCCCTTTTGAGTATATTTTTCATTACATTCTCACACATTTCACGCGGTATTTCATTAATTTCATCATGAATATTTTGTGTGAGTTGCTCAAGCGCTTCTGGTTTGTTTGCATAAATCTTGCTTTTCAGATCCCCACCAAAGAAGTTCGGAACAGTCAAATCAGGCTACTGTGGAGGCCAATCAACATCACCATTTCTTGAAATAACTTGTTGTGGAAAAATGTCTCGCAGTAATTCCATTGTAATCCTGGCTGCAAATGCGATGTGGCATCGTCTTATTGATACCACATGATAATCAAACCCAAATCATGCAGTTGTGGCGTTAAAAAGTTTTCAATCATATCACAATATCGCTCACCATTGACAGTTACCGATACGCCGCTTTCAGTTTCAAAAAGAAAATCCCAATGATTCCTCCTGACCATATTGCACACCAGACTGTCACTTTTAATGGATGCAAAGGTGACTGGTGAATAATTTGAGGGGTTTCCATTACTATTCCATTCTGTTTATTCACATATCCATTCAAATGAAGATACGCCTCGTCACTTATTATGATTTTTTCATGAAAACCGGGGTTGTCATAAGCAAGCGAGTAACATCCTATTGGCATATGTACGGCGTCGTAAATGGTCTTGTGGAAGAAGCTCTTGTGTCAACTGCATTTTAAATGGAAACAAATGCAAATCCTTGTGCAAAATTATGGCCAAAGTTGTTCTTTGAAAACCAGGTTCCTGAGCACGGCGTCGAATTGAGGTTGATGCATTATTTTGAACACTTTCTTGAGCAGCAGTAACGTTTTCAGCCGATCTTGCAGTACATTATGGCCCATGCTTGGCCCTATCAGCTACAGACCCTCTTTGATCGAAATCAATCACTACACGATAAATAGTGCGCCTTGTTGGCACGTTGTTTCTGCCAAAAATTTCACGTAACTTTCTTATCGTCACAGTAATCGATGATTGATTTTGATAAAATATTTTAACCATTAAAATACGTTGGTTTATTGAATATTTTTCCATAATAAATTTGCCACGCTTTTACTTCACGGCTGTGAAACATAACTATCAATGTTTACCAAAACGGCGGCAAAACAAAGTAGTATACCTTCCCGACGCACACCCTGTATATCCTTATATGTTCTAGACTATTGATAGAGACAACTTTGTGTTGCCTTCAAGTAACATTCGTGCACCTGATGCATGATAATTTTTTAATAATTCAGCAACAATTTGTCTGTAGTTTTCACTCTTATTGTTTCCTAGAAAACTGTTCACTATGCTCATGTAAAATTTGCAGGCTGCATATTCTTTCTTCAATAAAAATTGTGAAAAATTGTCATCATTCAATAGCTTCTTGATCTGAGGGGCAACAAATAAGCCTTCTTTGGTTCTTAGCATATGAAATTTTAGGAAAACCTGCTAACAAATATTTAAATGCTGCACCATCTTTGTCCGGAGCCTTGACAAAGTTCTTGAAAAAGCCAAATTTTATGTGGAGTGGCGGAAGAAGAACGTCATTTGGATCAATTAATGGTTCGTTTTATATGTTTTGTTTTCCTGGTGAATACTCAGTTCTTTTTGGCCACTCTGTTCTGACGTAATGATAGCATATATTGCGACTATCCCATAGACAAAGGAAACAACAATGTTTTATGATAACTCCCTGCAATGTTTCTTCTCAAAATATGCGGCCGATTCCAAGCTTCTTTTTCCATAGATTGTTACTTTTGTCCCAACTGCAAGATATTTCCACTGCTGCATACGCGAAGCTAATAATTCTGCGTCTTGCTTCGTTAAATGTAAATTCCAAATTAGATCATTCAGCTTAGCTTGAGTCACTAAATGGCGTTCATCATCAGCCTGATACAAACTACCACTGCTGGTGAAAGATGTTTCGGACTCACTGCTCGTAGCACTTGGAATGACTGGTAATGGCTTATTTGGTGGACGTTGAACTGGTTTGGAAACCGATGGGACATTCGCGTAAATAATATTTTTTCGATTTTTCATGTTGAATCCAGCAACTTTTGTTAAACAGAAATAACAATCGGTTTGGTGGTTACTTGACTCCCCCCAAAGTACTGGTATTGAAAAATCGATATAGATCTTCTTACCATTTAACCACTTTTAAAAAAGAGTTCTGCATATATTGCAAAACATTGCCGGTGTCCACGAGTTGTTCATATTTACAAAATAATGTAAATATGTATATTTTAGTAATTCTGATATTGAATATCCTTTTTTTTCAACTAAATATTCACCACAAACAAAGCAAAAATAGCTTGAATCAATAACACACAACCTCCCTGACATGCTACTACTATAAAAATTTAGAATGAATGTGAACTTCTGTCAAATAACCAGTTGTGAAATTGTAGTGACAGTATTGATTGTTTTACAGTATTGCCAGCATACGATAAAAAATAAACAATACGTGATGGCCCAATTTTTTATGTCAGATTCGAATTCAGCGCCCTCAGATTGGTTAAAAAATATGCTTCGTTTCTGCAGTTAATTTTTTTCTCCAAATTTGTGGACCAGTGCTTATATATGTTCAATATCTACAAAGTTTTCTTTAATGACTTAACTATTTCATTTTTAAATCTGTTTACTTCTATGTGGAATATTAAAGTTTTATTATCAACTTGTTGATATTGCACCATAAACGAATAATATTGGCCAGAATAAATGATGCACTAACTATAAATTGTTCGCTTTTATGACAGCCGTATAAAACTGAAGGGAGCTCTTAACATTTTGTCACACAGTACGTATAAGTAATGCAAACGGCAATACTGTGAGTGTTTACGATACTCATACGTAGAGTGGCACTCTCAACGAATGAATAATTCATAAAATTGATTGCGATTGTTTCGAAAATACGGTATACTCGTAATAGTACGTGTAATATGTATAGGAAAATTCATTTGAGATGGTTTTTATTTTGTCTGCAGAAGGGATTTTATGGTGGGTCAAATTGCCACCGTATTTTTGTCCAGTATTTCATCGTGGAAAAAAGTTAGCCCAGTTAAAGCCCGTGATCACTTGGCATGGCAATATTGCGAGAAAATACTTGAGACCGGCGAATTGGCTGTCTTAATGATAGGACATCACATCACAAGAATTTTACCTTTGGGGCTACGTAACATTCAAAGTCTGTATGGGTAAGGGAATGGAAATCAATACTACTGATGTTACAAAACGGCTCAAACGCATTAGCGAAATTTGGAACTTCAAAATAGACTTTGCCGTAGTCCTCAAAACAAAATGAGTGTGAGAAATGGTTTTTTAGAACGGCGGCGATACAGATTTTTTTGGTCCTCTACTTATCGAGATATATATTGCCTAACATAACATTTTTTGGTAAACTGCTTATGTTCGCGGATGATATACGAGTATGTCTCTTGTATAATTATAGTCATCCAATGGTTTTGAAAACGCAGATTGAGTATGATGCATCAATGTTATTTGAATATACCAGACTAAACAATTTACATTTAAATGGCGATAAGACAAATTTCATAAATTTTAAAATTTCATATATGTATATTGAAATTTCAAATGTCATATTTATGAAGTCGTGAAACAGAGATGTCAGTTTGCATTGGCGGAAATATTGCTACGGAGATAAGAGATATTCAATATCTTGGCGTAAATTTTCTTTCAATTTATCTTGGGATACGCACATAAAAATGATGAAAGGAAAAATCTCTTCAGCTACAGGAATTTTAAGGAAATTTCAATTCAGGCTGTCGATTGAGACAAAACTTCAGTTATATTTTGCTCTTGTTCATTCCCATTTGGTGTACATGCCAATGGTTTTTGCATCAAGAGGCTCTACATCATCAAAATCTTTACAGCGTGCACAAAATAAAGCTTTGAAAGTGATTGTTAACAACAGTTGATTTGTTTCGAAAATATGCTACAAATGTACGTTCTGTAACGGGCTTATATAAATAAAGGGTGTTCCAACAAGAACGCAAGATTTAAATTTGGCGCAATTCAAAGTGTCATTGTTTGACATTTGAACAATTGTTATTGTTTGCTAGTAGAAGGTACGAGGTTCGTAAAAATGAAGCGCTACGCGAATGAACAACGCATTCTCATTGTGAAATTGTTTTAACAAAATGGTGAAAGTTTTGCGGCTACAGTTCGCAAATTGCAATCAATTTGGGGTCACAATAATGCTCCAAAAGAGTCAGCTGTAAAGAGATTAATGGATAAATTTGCCAAAACTGGGTCTGTTAGTGATGTAAAGACAACAACGCGCCTTCGACCAGGTCGATCGACCGAAAATGTTGCAGCTGTACGTGATGATGTCGCTCAAACTCCATCCACCTGAATTCGAAACCGAGCTCAGCAATTTGTTGTCTCCAAATCCACTATGCAGCGAATTTTGACAAAAGATTTGCATCTTCATGCATACAAAGTTCAATTGACTCAGGAACTGAAGCCAGCTGACCATGGACAGCGAAGGGAATAAATTCGGGAATTCGATAATTGGCTATTGGAGAGACAACATGAAAATGCTGATCGTCAATAGGCAGAATTCTCGCATTTGGGGTGAGGAAAATCCTCGAGTGATTCACGAGAAGCAAATGCATCCTCAACGTGTCACTGTGTGGTGCGGATTTTGGGCTGGAAGAATCATTGGACCTTTTTTTTTATGAAAGTGAGGCATATCAAGCGCAAACAGTCAATGGTGTTCGGTATCGTGAAATGATAACCAGTGTTTTCGTACCCAGAATTGGAGAAATCAATGTGGAGGGCATGTAGTTTCAAAAAGACGGCGCCACATATCATACAGCCAGAGAAACAATTAAATTGCTGCATCAATCATTTCCCGGTCGTGTTATTTCGCGTTTTAGAGACTAGGATTAGCCGCCTAGATCGTGCTATTTAACACCACTAGACTTTTTTCTTTGGGGTTTTTTGAAGTCGATGGTTTACGCGAATAAGCCGGCGACGACTCAAGCCTTAAAAGAGGAAATTGGACGCTGCATTAATGAAATACCGCACCATTTATACAAAACGGTCATTGAAAATTTTAGTGAAAGATTGCGTGTGTGCCAGCAAAGCCGCGACGGCCACCTGCTCTATGTGCTGTTCCATACATAACCTCATTCTGTCTACTTTACGATATAATAAAGTTTCACGATTTTGTTTTTAAATATCTGTGTTTTATTTAAAATTTAAAGCTTGCGTTCTTGTTGGGACACCCAACTTAATTGTTCATATTTCTCCATAGCGGAAACAATAATGCATTACATCTGTAGGCGATTTAATCCGTAGCTGCAGGGTCACACATTTTTGCGATTCAATAATATAGTTAAATAAAAGACCCATAAAGCTATGATTTTGATGAAACTTTTATTTCATTATAATGCTTGGTCCTCGCTATTGTGTACGAAATACAAAGCCATTTAAATTATTGCTTCTGGATTGGTTGCAGCAGAGGATTCTTTCGAGGTCGTTTACCGCCACTCTTTCGCACATTTCGGACTGTATGTCGGTGATAACTTGACGAATATTGGTTTTCAAATGCTCCAACGTTTGAGGATTATTCGCGCAAACACGGTCTTTCACATAGCTCTACAAAAAAAGTACAATAGCATAAAATCACATGATATTGGTGACCAATTAACTTCGCAAGAAAGTGTAATTACGCTTTCTAAATCGGTATAAATCAGTTTTTGGGTGTTCTTTGATTACTAAATGATCCATATTCGTGGCATCGTCTTATTGAAACTTTATATCGTCCAGTTCATAATCTTCAATAGCTGGCAAAAAAAGTAGGTTATCGTACGGCCATACTCTGAATTGGCGGCAACCGTTTCTATAGTGACATTTTCGAAAAATACGGCCCAATGACACCTTCAGATCATAATGCGCACCAAACGTTCAATTTTTTC
Organism: Philornis downsi; assembly: GCA_019455685.1. Lineage (NCBI taxonomy): Eukaryota > Metazoa > Arthropoda > Insecta > Diptera > Muscidae > Philornis > Philornis downsi. The sequence continues at coordinate 66,453 of JAHXMU010000049.1, read as the reverse complement.
GGATGAAGTGGCATTTTCACAATCACTTCTCGATTATCCGAGCCCCATGTGCGACAATTTTGCTTATTGGCGTAACCACCAAAATAGGCTTCATTGCTAAAGAACATTTTGTTCAAAAAATCATCATTGAAACCCTGTTGCCAACCAACATATCTATGGAGTTGTGAATGGTAAGTCGGCTGTAATTGTTGTGTGAGTTGGACTCTATGTGGACGGAGGTGCAAATCCAAATCCATAATACGTTTTAAGGAGAAATGAGATAGACCAAATTGCTTAGAATGCCGTGAATTTAAGAAATTCGGATTATCCGCTGTATTTTCAGAAGCGATATTTGTGGCCTGACCACATCTGTAGCGCTTCCAGTCTCTTTACTTTTTTTTTATAATCTTAACAATTCCTTGCATAATAGGTCGACTAGAATTATAATAGATAACCACCTTATAATGCATGAAAGATTCTAAAGTTTGAATCAGCACTTTAGTAAGTTTTAACTATTTTTGCGCTTCTTTCGATTGTTCAGCGATCTATTTTCGTTAATGGTAAACTTTTTACTAAACAAATAATACTTCAGATGGCAGGTATTTAACAGCTGACATTAACTAAGTGGATAACCCAACATTTAAATGATCAAGTTTGCACAAAGCGAAGCTTTAGAAGTTGCAAAATGTTACTTCGACCTTCTCAGGCATTGACGTGGAAAGGACAAATTGAATTTGATTTTAAACGAAAGTAAAAACCAGTATAGAAATTTCGTAAATGACAAACCTTTTGCTAAATAAATTACACTTCAGATGACAGGTGTTTAACAGCTGACAGCCTTGCCATACCGCCGGTTTTGAAACCACCAAATAGATAATTCTTTATAACAGCGCCTGCCAAGGATTTTCTCTTACTTTAGGTATTCACTTATTTCCCTTACACTTTTCATCTCTAGTCCTGAGTCTCATTAGTTACGCCGCTTTTCCCCAATACTAGTTTTGGATGTGCCACAAAAAATGTTTCAACATGAACATTATTATTATTATTATATCTTAACATGCAAAAAGTTGAACATTTCTATTCATCTGGTAAAAATTCTGTAACATTTCTACCTTAGATTTATAACAACGTAATGGTTATGCAATATGGTTTGTGAAAGCGTTTTTGTCTTCACTCCTAACTAATGGGCGAATTAATAAAACGTATTTTTTACAATACATCCGATAAGAAAAAATATGCTATTTATTAGCCTTCTCTCTTCATGATACCAGCATCGTCAGCATGCTGTAGCAATATTGCTTATACGGAAGATGAAATGGAGTGGAAAGCTAATTTTCCCGTAGCAAATAATATCATCCTAGAGACCTATAAATCATCGCCCTGGTTAGGTAAATGGCTACATGAGTTGATTTGTGGCAATTAGTACATTTGATTAATGTAAACCTTTGTATTAGCGTACAGCTATGGGAAAGGGGAGTGGCCATCGCATTAGTAATGGTATAATGCGAGTGTGTGAATGCGGATGAGTAATGACGGCTATTAAGTGAAACAAATTGTTATTAATATTCCACTGGCAAACGAATGGACGAACGTGTGTGTGTGTGTGTACGTGGCTATTTGTTTCTATATACTCGTATAAGCCCATTTGTACCGATTAGCTTTAATAGTAAAATGATTGAGTCATTTACTGGTTTATATTGGGTGATACATTTAGTTGTTTCAAAACTATCGGTCTAGTAAGACTGTCAGCTGTTAAATAGCTGTCATCTGGGTTGTTATTTACTTAGTAAAATGTTTGCCATTTACGAATATGGATCGATTAATAACCGAAGAAAGCTTAAATAAATTTAAAACTCACTACAAAAGTGGTGATTCAAACGAAGGCACATTTAGTGCATTACGAGGTGATTATGGTCGTCATAACCGACCTACTGTGTAAGAAATTGGTAAGATTATAAAGTAATATGAAGAGACTGCAAGCGTTACAGATGTGGCCAGACCTCATCATTAAAATGTACGCGTTGTCGAAAATATCGCTTCTGTTAGTGAAAGCGTGACCGATAATCCGAATTTGTCAATTCCACGACGGACCTATCTTACGGCTCATTATGGTGTATTTTGCATTTGGATTTGCACCTCCATCCATATAGAGTCCAACTCACACAACAATTAAGGCCGGCTGACCGTTCGCAATGCCGTAGGTATGCCGCAGGCTTTTAGCGCTGATTTTACCCACAAAATGTTCTTCAGTGATGTAGCTCATTCTGCTCAAAATTGTTCCAGACTGGGGTGGCAAACCTAAACGTGATTATGAAAAACCCTTTGCATCCGGAAAAAGTGATTGTTTGGTGCGCATTATGGTCTGGAGGTGTCACTGAGCCGTATTTTTTCGAAAATAACATTGTATAGGTAGAAACGGTTACCGTCAACTCAGAGCTATAGTCGTATATGACAGCCAATTTTTTTTGGCCAGCAATTGAAGATTATGAATTGGACGATATGTGGTTTCTGTTAAGTATAACACAAGTTGTTTGCCAGTTCGTCTTTTAATCAAGCGTATTAGCCTACCTAAATGGAACATAAGCGTACATAAACATAAAGGTGACCTAAATGATGCATAAGCGTAATAAGTGTAATTAAGTATGTTAACTTATACAACAATTTCAACAAGACGATGCCACCAATATGGATCGTTTAACAACCGAAGAACGCGCAAAAATTGTTAAAACTTACTACAAAAGTGATGATTCAAACGAAATTCAAAACGACCGATTTTGGCTTTATTGCAAGAGAAGTTTCCAGAAACCGTAGTTTCACGTTTTGGCGACGTCAATTAGTCGCCATGATCATGCGACACCTTTAGACTTTTTTGTGAGGCTACGTCAAAGATCGTGTTTACGCGGATAATCATCAAACGTTGAAGCATTTGAGAAACCTACATTGGTAAAGTTATCGACGAGATACCGCTCGAAATATGCGAAAAAGAGGTCGAAAACTACATCAAAAGTATCCACTGCTGCAACCAATCCGGAGGTGGTCATTTAAATGGCATTGTATTTCAACATAATGGCATGGTAGAAGCATTATAATGAAATAAAAGTTTCATCGAAATCATAGGTTTACATGGGTTTTGTTGAACTTTACTTTTGAAATCGAAAAATTTGACAACCCTGTATTTTGAAGATGTGTTTTATCAATATTTGTTTTATATACAATTTGAAGACAAAAATATTATTGTAAAATGACATTGCCAGAGTTTAAATCTGTCAGATTTGGTCTGAAGATTTAATTTGGAACTTAGGAACTTAGGAGAGAGATTAGAGGTTTTGTGGAAGAACTTAAGTTCTTAGCGGGATGTGTATACTTACGAGGTGGGGTTTCGTACTGGAGAAGAGAAAAAGATAATGGTTAACTTACATTAGTTCAGGTTTTATTCGCGTCTGGCGAAAAAAGAGTACAAATATCATGCTGATTTTAACCAGAAGACCTCCTTGCGCCGCCATGTGGGCGTAACAAAATAGGGGTTTTTATGGTTGTTTGAAGGGGCCTTTACACAGGCAAATACATAGTTAATTTTTACAACTTATAATATTTACAAATTGTTTGATACAAGCAATTCAATGTAATTTAACTTAATTCAGTGCAATTTGATATAATGCAATTTTAATTGGAAACAATACAATTTATTTAAACGCAATTCAATTCAATTTTCCAAAAATTCATTTTAATTCATAATTTATAATTCATAATTTACTTTACTTTATAAAATTCATTTAATTTTCCAAAAATTCAATTCATGGGTAGGATTAAACCGAAAACCGAATTATTTGGTGACTTTTTCTACGTACAGTGTACTCGTAATAGATAAAAAAGCAATTCTAGTCAGCATTTTATTAAGTAAGAAAGTAATAATGAATTGATTTTGCACATTTAAAGAAACGAGAGAGAGACAATAACAAATAATCAATGAGACATAAAAAATATTAAAAGATTTCGTTAATTTCAAAATTTATTTTATTTTGCTTGAACGAATTTTTAGTTGTATAACAAGTCGTATTTCTGACAAAACAATGCTGTTGGAAGGACAGCTTATTGAGTAGACAATGTCTACGATACCGTCTCCTAAACTTTAGGCTTAGCCTTGTTGGCCAGATTATGTTTTTGTATACTTGCTGTTTTATATCTGTATCTTATGTACTAGTAGAAATTCGATGTTATAGAAGCATATATCACTCTGCTGAAGTTTTTTTTGAGTATTAAGAAATGAAAACACCCTCTAACAAAGTCTACGCCTCCATTGTCGCAGACATATCAACAGACCAAAAATTTGTGTTAACTTTATCTTCATACTTGTCGTTAGACTACATATTCATGCAGTACACATTCATTTATAGTTTCATTATCTGATGCATCCTAGTTGGGTCAGTTATGCGAAACAACCAGATAAACTCAAAAACAATACCCATTCACACCCACATGACCGTAGCTGAAAATTTCCATTGAAATCTGGCTATCGGATATAAACAGTTGCATTTAAAGGATATTCCAAATAGGGCGGACAGATGTTGAAATGAAATAAAAAAATCTATGTGTGAGGTATGAATGAAATGCTCTTTTCTATTTGAAAGGCTCAGGTGTTCTATCACGTAAAGAGAGAAACTTCATCCAAATATCAACAGCGGCTTTGCACAGAGGCACGGTCTCAAGAGGTCTAATTTGCAACGACTCTGCCACATAGATCTTTCTGAAACTGAGCAACGGACTGAGTTATGTTTGCTTCGATGGCATCGGTCGATTGTTGCTTTTGGTTATAGATCTACTTCAGAAAACCCTATGTTTATTCCCAGAACCCAGGTTTGCAAATTCTAAGATATAAATCCTAAATTTATCATCTCCAATGCAATTGAGACTTTTACATGTAAAGTTCTCAATTGTAATGAGATTGAGTGCTTTATAGTGAACTTTAAGTCGACTGATCTATTAGAGAATTTGTTTGATATGCTAAAATCAGTTCTGATTCTCCCTTCATACGTGTAAGATGAGTTTGGCTTTACTCATAACTCTGGAAACTTTCATAAATCTCTTGAGGTAAATATATGTCAGAAGTGAACCCGTTCCTGCCGAATCATACACCCTACATGAAAAGTCTAGAGGGATCAAATTGCCAATTCACGGCACCTCAACGGGTGATAATCTCACCCTAAAATGTTTCATGTTTCGTTCGCTGTATGGCACTTTGCGTCGTCTTGCTGGAGCCACATTTGATGCACGACCACATTAATCAATTTGGGTAAAAATAAATTTGTTAATATCGCTCTAAAGGGTTCTCCGTTAAAGTTGATGGTGTCACCAATGCTATTTTCCATGAAGTACAGACAAATGACGCTGCCGGCTCTAAATTCACACGAAACTGTAACTTTTTGTGGATGCATTAGCACCCGGCGGCTGACCGTGACACGATGGTTGGTACACGCGACTATCGTTCCCACGATCGCGAGTTCAA